>CAKAOI010052746.1:0-17775 GCA_916701655.1 Sebastiscus albofasciatus
CATATCATTGTTTTCTGTTTTTGTTTTAAAGAGGACCTATAGAGTGGTGCAGGAATGAGCCCTAAAAAATTAGTTAGCATTTTAGCACTTCCGGTTCCCTCGTCTGGAAGTCAATGGGTTTTTAGTTAGGGGAGAGACGGCATAGCAAACCCTTTGTCCGCGGTGCGGTGAGGTCTGGGCGGGGAGCACTGTAAAGCTGTGGCCGCGAGCCACCTTCACTCCGAGCCTTTCCAAGCCATCCTAGAGCCGGTCGCGGCGCACTGCCTCATATGCGGGACTCCCCAGCCTGTCGTGCGTTGCTCACACCCTCCAGCTTGCTGTTAACGAGGGTCTTTTGGCACAGAGAAGTACTCGTATCGGTACTCGGTATCAGCGAGTACCAAATGTAAATACTTCGGTCTGAAAAAAAGTGGTATCGGTGCATCCCTAGTTTAAATGAATACTTAGCTTGTTGCATCCAAATAATACAGGTCAAAGATGTTTTTGAAAACTGTCCGTGCTGCTGCTCTGGTGGCTTCATGCAAAGAAATGATTTATTAACGCACTTTATATTAGGAGTTAATATCTTGTAAGTGACCTGTACACACATGCAACACTCAGCACAGTAAAAACTGACTGTCTCATGAACTTCTGAAGGTTGGCAGGGGTGGACGGTGATAGCTGGATAAATAACGTTAGAAATGGCATCAGAAGTTGGAGAGCTGTGACTCTGGTGGAGCTGAGGACCCGGTCGGACACGGGCCGAGCCAACGCATCACCCCAGACCACCATCCTGCCAGCTCTGAGGTAAGCCTCCCCACTGTTCATGCTTCTATCTTTACACCTTATGTATTTAAACCGTTTTATGTGTCACACGACTCGAGCCATTTTGGTATCATGCGCCACTGAGCAACTTTCATAGGAATGAACGGGGCCCCGCCTCCAACGCTGTATCCAGCTCTCTTTATACATCCATGGTCCATGTCTAATGCTGGGGGGTGGGTGGTTGTCTGCACAATGTGTCTCTCTCTCAGAGTTCCTTCAAACTGTCGGAGAGATTTCAACCTGTTGGCGTTTGACCCTGACGGAGACGAGGTCAGATGCAGAAATGGAAACACAACAGCGATGGAGTGTAATCCCTGCACACCGCCTAATGTTCTCGACCTCTCATCAGTGAGTAGCCTCAGACGCAAATTCACTTAAATATGGCAAGTAAAAGTATTCATTGTGCAGTAAACAGTGTTTTGCTATCATATCTGATGTTTCTGGATTAATATTACTGATGCATTAATGTGTATGTTGCATTTTACTGCTGTAGATGTTTTTAAAGATATAATAAATATATACATACATTTGCATAAAGCAGCATATTTGCCCGGTCCCATGTTGATAAGAGTATTAAATACTTGACAAATCTCCATTTAAGTTATTTTGAAAGGATAAAAAATGTGAGATTAATTTACCATTAATCGAGAAGAATAAAAAGTACAACATTTACCTCTGCGATGTAGTGGAGCAGAAGTATAAAGTTGTATAAAATGGGAATACTCAAGTAAAATAGCCTCAAATTTGTACTACTTTATTTTTTGGGGTTTAAAGCCTAAATTTTATTCCAATTTAAATGTACATGTCTTCCATTTCATTACCTGACAGAAAATACTTTGGCTATTTTGTCCTCATGACTCTTGTTTTGTCCTCTTGCAGTCCTGTACGCTGTCATTCAGCCCCTCCAGTAACAGTGATGAAGGCGCGTACGTCGTACAGCTGGTGATGGAGGACTTTGCCAGGCAGATCATCACCCTGACTCAAACCAACAGGGTGCAGACGACCATAAACACCAACGTCGCTATCAGCAAAATACCTGTCCAGTTTGTTGTAAGGGGTAAGGTTTCTTGTTTGGTAGCCAGGACTTATTTAGCTGTGCTGAAGTTAGAAATAATCTCAGTAGTTGATCTTTATTGAGTGAATTTATAGTGTATAACATCAAAGTTATTTAGCAATCATCATCATCTTTCAATAATATCCGATTATACCCTTCCTCTGCTAGCTAGCGGTGGATACTATTTGAATTTTTTTGATACGATACAGCCCAGTCGCAAATGCGTGTGAATGTCACGATAATGCACAAGGCAAAAGTGCATCCATGTAAATATGCTTCGCTCAGAGCAAGAAATACTAGATAGAGTATGATACGAAAAACTCACATTTGAAGTTCCTAAGTTAAATCGTTTTTGAGTTCTGCTCCGGAAACGAAATTGAGGTCGAAAAAAATCACAGATTTTGGCCAAAATTTAAAAAGATTTTGGGCACCCTGGACTTCTAAGCCCCAAAAGGCATAACTAACAAATTTCCCCACTGTGGGACTAATAAAGGAATATCATATCTTATCTTAGACCACACTGTCAACCATCATACCAAATTTGAAGTTCCTAAGTTCAATAGTTTCCGAGTTCTGCTCTGGAAACAAAAGTGTGACACGCGAATGGACGGACGGACACGCCGAGCGCTATATATACCCCGACTACGTTGTCGCGGGGATATAAAAAGCTTGCAAGTTTGTTCCAATCGATATAGTAGATGTAAAGATATTTCACAGATTAAGTGAAACCCTTTACCTGCTGGTGGCGCTAGAGGAAAAGTCTCGGGGTCACTAAAGACATTAGGATTCATCCTCAGGGCACCATGAATGTCCCTACAGCAATTTATGGCAATTAAACAGTTGCCGAGATATTCTAATCTGGATGAAAAGTTGATTGCCATCCTTTTCTCTGTTGTTCCAGTGGATCCTGCGGTGCCATCGTGCACAGAGGGACTCTATCTGCCCAGGTTCCTGCCTCCAACCCTGGCCAACAGAGCTCGGCTGTACACCCCCGTCGGTCAATCCCTGCAAATCAGCATCAGCGCCGAGGCAACCGTCTCCACGTAAGTCGAACATTAAAACTGATTTAAAAGAAGGTTAATGACGCAGAACGTTCTCTGGTTATATAAGAAATACGTATCCAGTTCAGGGCACTAGTCAATGGTTTTCACGCCCCAAACCACAAAGAATCTGATCTGCGTAAACACTGATGCACAAGACAGGTTTGACACGGGTGCAACAAGTGAAAGAACCAACCAACTGTGCTGCACCGCATTGTTTCAGTAGTTGTTTAACAAGATCAATTAGAACTGTGTGACTCATAAAAAAACCCAACCAATTACCATGATAGAAATTTAATTTACAATAAAGCTGAGAAGGTTTCGATCATGCCTTCAGGTAAAACAGTTTTGCTTAATTGGTTGGGTGTGGTGGTTTTCGGTAATGGTTATTTATCTTGCCAAGCCTTTTCCTCTTCTGTTTGTTTAAGGATCTCTGAGCTGCTGTTCAGCGGGCCGCACAACGTAAACGAGGCAACATCAGGAGATGGACGGTTCAACCTGACATGGACGCCGTCTGAAGACGAAGATGGAGAAAGCCACCCCATCTGTTTTGTCGTCCAGGCACTTATCAAGTCAGTCACTTCTCCCATGAACATAAACATATATGGACAAACCATAGAAATACCTGAAATTATAAACTGTCAACTGAGTTTCTTATGGCAAAGGTGTTTTAGTCATTAATGCAAACATCAAGATATTATATTGTCAGTATAAATATAATGGAAGAAAGGAGTTTTGGGAAGAAATGGTGTCCTAAATGTCCTAAAAGAGAATTACATCATTGGCTTCAATTTCTACTTTTTTACTTTTTGTAGTCACACTCACTGCTCAATGAAGCACCCTTCTTTAAGGTGTAGGGTATAAATACGTCGGCCACTTTGGGATGAACTTCCCTCTCTCCGGCGAGGAAATAAAATAAATATCAGAAACAGAAATCCTTTATTGATCCCTAGGGGGGAAATTGAGTTACATTTTCCTCAAATAATAAATACAAATAAATATAAAAATACAAATAATAATGCTGAAAAATAGGATCCATTATTGAGTGCGTAAAAAATGCAAGAATACCATAAATAAATGCAAATGTTAGTTTAAATGTACTGTATAAATAAATGCATAAGATATAATAAATCATGGGGTTATAGCTGATGGGGGTAAAAAATAATAAATATATGTTGTGTGTATATATATATGTGTATAAGTACAGGTGTGTAGGTGGGAGGAGATGGCAGGGGAGCAGGACTAGCAAAGAGAGTCTGAGGTCATCTGGTGGATGGTTGGAGGATGGCAGGTCTGGAGAGTGAGCAGGAGGCTGGAGACAGGCCAGGCAAAAAAACAAAGAGACTACAAAGTCCTTGTAACAACTTCTGTGTGGTCTCGGATATTGGACCTTTTAGGAAAATAAACGTATTTGATTTCAAATTATTACTTTAGAATGGAGGAGAGCTTGAGCAAGAAAGAAAAAAAAAATATAATATTTTATGACATAAATAAACCATTATATTGATTTATCTCCACAGTTCAGTCAAGTATCACTCTGATCTCCGATGTGTCATTGTGAGTGTTGGAATTGGTGAGTGGAACCAGCCTTTGTTTTCTTTTAACGTTAAATGTTCGAATGATGAATTCCTGAATTGATAAATTCACTTATAACGTATGTTATATATTCACTTCTGTTTACAGAACCACCAGAAACCACAACCATTCCGACAATGACTACCCCACTAAATACAACCATCATTACACCAAATACAACAATCGCACAAAATACAACCATGGGTCCCTCAGTGACTACCCAAATGAATACAACCATCACTACACCAAATACAACAATCACTACACCAAATACAACCATCACTACACCAAATACAACAATCACTACACCAAATATAGCAATCACTACACCAAATATAACAATCACACAAAATACAACCACGGGTCCCTCAATAACTACCCCAATAAATACAACCATCACTACACCAAATACAACAACTGCACAAAATACAACCACGGGTCCCTCAATAACTACCCCAATAAATATAACCATCACTACACCAAATACAACCATCACTACACAAAATACAACCACGGGTCCCTCAATAACTACCCCAATAAATACAACCATCACTACACCAAATACAACAATCGCACAAAATACAACCACGGGTCCCTCGATAACTACCCCAATAAATACAACCATCACTACACCAAATACAACCATCACTACACTACACACAACAAATACAACAATCGCACAAAATACAACCACTGGTCCCTTGATAACTACCCCAATAAATACAACCATCACTACACCAAATACAATCATCACTACGCCAAATACAACAATTGCACAAAATACAACCACGGGTCCCTCAATAACTACACCAATAAATACAACCATCACGACACCAAATACAACCATCACTATACCAAATACAATCATCACCCCAATAAATACAACCATCACTACACCAAATATAACAATCGCACAAAATACAACCACGGGTCCCTCAATAACTACCCCAATAAATACAACCATCACTACACCAAATACAACAATCGCACAAAATACAACCACTGGTCCCTCAATAACTACCCCAATAAATATAACCATCACTACACCAAATACAACCATCACTACACAAAATACAACCACAGGTCCCTCAATAACTACCCCAATAAATACAACCATCACTACACCAAATATAACAATCGCACAAAATACAACCACGGGTCCCTCGATAACTACCCCAATAAATACAACCATCACTACACCAAATACAATCATCACTACACCAAATACAACAACCGCACAAAATACAACCACGGGTCCCTCGATAACTACCCCAATAAATATAACCATCACTACACCAAATACAACCATCACTACACCAAATACAACCACGGGCCCCTCAATAACTACCCCAATAAATACAACCATCACTACACCAAATACAACCACAGGTCCCTCAATAACTACCCCAATAAATACAACCATCACTACACCAAATACAACCACGGGTCCCTCAATAACTACCCCAATAAATACAACCATCACTACACCAAATACAACCACGGGTCCCTCAATAACTACCCCAATAAATACAACCATCATTACACCAAATACAACAATCGCACAAAATACAACCACGGGTCCCTCAATAACTACCCCAATAAATACAACCATCACTACACCAAATACAACCATCACTACACCAAATACAACAATTACACAAAATACAACCACAGGTCCCTCAATAACTACCCCAATAAATGCAACCATCACTACACCAAATACAACAATTGCACAAAATACAACCACAGGTCCGTCGATAACTACCCCACTAAATACAACCATCAGTACACCCAATACAACAATCGCACAAAATACAACCACGGGTCCCTCCATCACTACACCAAATACAACCATCACTACACCAAATACAATCATCACTACACCAAATACAACCATCACTACACCAAATACAATCATCACTACACCAAATACAACAATCGCACAAAATACAACCACGGGTCCCTCGATAACTACCCCAATAAATACAACCATCACTACACCAAATACAATCATCACTACGCCAAATACAACAATCACACAAAATACAACCATGGGTCCCTCGATAACTACCCCAATAAATACAACCATCACTACACCAAATACAACAATCGCACAAAATACAACCACGGGTCCCTCAATAACTACAACCAACTCTACATCAAATGCAACAACCACACAAACTACAACCACCAGAGAATCAAGGACTTCGCAAACACCTGTAACTAATGTCTCAAACCCAAGTAAGTTTTCAGAAAATGGTAGACCTCGCCGTAGAGACTCTGTGTTGTATTACTCAGTTTCAGCACCCTCTGGCCTGCACTGTAATGTTTGGTCGCTGTGCTTCTAGCTGTTGTAGCTCTGAGAATGAAGATTTCCTCTTCGTCTCCACTGTCTGAGGACTACATCAGGACTACCGTCATTCAACAGGTCAGCCTCTTTATATCTTATCAGAAATAACAGCATGTATCATAAACACTTCTGATGATTCAGACATACATACATCTAACAATCACAGATCTCACGCTTTCATATCTCAGCACTACTGTTGGTTTTTCTTCTCCAGATTAAAGATGAACTGGTGAGACGAGGGCTGCCATCAGACATTGCCATACGCCTCGCCAGTAGTATGCGGCTGAGATCTACAACCACAGTGACCGGTCGTTGATTCAACATGAACAATATTGTAGGGACGTTTTGTTTGCAGTTGCCTGTCAAATTTACAACGGCACGGTCAGCTGCTTTACCTTCACTGTTAAGTAAACAGCATTTCAAAAACATGTTTTCCTTATTCTCATAAAGATGAAATCTCCTAAGATTAATTTTAATTGTGGAAAAAAACACATCACATGTCATAAATATATTCCATATTCCAGATTAGCTACAGGATCATACTGGTCTTATTGATTGAAAAAATCTGTTCATTGTTTTGAACATTTAAAAGTTTGCAGTGTTTTAAGCAGAATGTTTTCATGTGTAAATACTTGACCATATGAATGTAAAAGCAGGTTACTGTTGTAGTGTGTTTTAAAATGTTTTTGCTCATTTGTTGTACTGTTTTTTTTATGTATTTATGATAAAGCCAACTGCAAAAACAAAATAACTTATAAAATATATAATGAAATATAAATATATTTTTTCCTCAATTTTGTTTATAGGGTCACATTGAATTGTCACATATCAATATCAGTATCACTAGAATATGTACATACACACTATATACATACAAAAAGCTATAACTACATGTATGTATTTATTGTCAATCGATTAAATGCAAATTCAATTCATTAAAATTAAAATTGTATTTTTTTATGTGTTCAATTGTTCATTTGTCAATTATTTAATACATGGGAGTGGACAAATGTGACGAAGCGAAGAGTTGGACCACCGGTATCATTTGTGTTTATTCGTGCTAGACGTGCCGGAGAGGAGGAGGAGCTTGTCTCCATAGATACCAACAACTTTTCTTTCCACCATTTCCTCCATCGACCATGGAGGAAATAACCACTGCTGCTGCTTCGTACATGTCGTGGAAGTCCCAGATATGTCAGAAAACCAAAACGCCGTCGTGTCTGGGTTCATAACATCACCCGGTGGCGAGCTGTATTCACATACAGTGCCATTGCACTGACTTTATCTAGCAAGACACACGTCGCTTATGCGTTATGAGCCCAAAATAAACAGATTGCACTTTGATTTAATTGCAATAAACGGATCAAAAGAATGCCGAAATAACAACATCATGGTTTTGATTTGTAAAAAGTCTGAATTCCTGCGTTGTAAGGTCTGTTACCGAGACGACAAGCAAACAACGTTTAAAATGCTTATTTTCTGAATGGTGGATGGATCAGTGCCGGGCTATGCAGCCGCTCCATCAACACTCAACATAACGTCATCTAGGCATTAACACGGCAGCGACGTTGTTGTTTCTACCGTAGACAGTCTGGTTTATACACAGAATTTGGTCCGGTCTCTGTACAGATATGATGTACTATCGTAGCTCTGGGTGACCACAATATTTTTTTTTCTCCGTTCCTGATTTAACAACGTCAAGACGTCAGCAACGACAAGAGGAGAATCTCAACGTTTAAGGCTTTCGTGACACAGCGTCACGCAAATTTCTCACTGTAGTTGAAATATTTCAATCCTGCGAATATGCGAATGACGCAAATATCGCATTGTATCATTCACGGTGCAAATGTGCCTCTTTGCATTGACTTTGTATGTAATTGTGCGAAAAAAAACAGTCCTTTAACAGTTTTCTTCTGGCCCGCATTGTAATGTTGAGTCACTGTGTTTCTAGTCGTTGTCGGTCTGAGGGTGAGGATCACCTCTTTGTCTGCGCTGTCTGATGAAGACCTCAGGACTACCATCATTCAACAGGTCAGTCTGCTTCTTCTCCAACAGGAAGTCCCGTCAGAGCGTCACATGACCACGCAGAGATACTTTGACTATGCAGTACTTCCAGTTATTACAGGTAATAAGGTAATGGTGAGTGGTGGAGGAAGTACTCAGATCTTTTAATTAAGTAAGAGTAGCAATACAGTGTAGAAATACTCTGCTACAAGTACAAATTTTACTTAAGTAAAAGTACTCGACCCATTTCAGAATATATAACAATAGGTCCTCGGACCCGATGTTGTCGGTGCTCAGGCCCTAATTAAAATCAGTACCTATGTGCAGCAGCATCAAACCACTGTGTGTTTCCTCCTCCAGCTTAAAGATGAACTGGTGAGACGAGGGATTCCACCATCCTCCGTCCTGACCTTCGTGAGGAGAGTATGACTGGTGTGACTGGGAGTTACAGCCCACAGCGCCCCCTACCGGTTCAACGGGATCATTTACTGACTCCTGACTGAGGGGGACAATTTTTGTTTTCAGCTGCCTGCCTGAGCTAAAACACCACTGTGAGCTTTTCCACTGCGGAAAATATATGATTTTATCAAGCTTCATTTTATATATCTGGATCAGGGGTCAGCAACTTTTACTATGAAAAGAGCCATTTTAGGCAAAAAAAGAAATGTGTCTGGAGCTGCAAAACATTTGATCACTGTAATGATCATAACTTTACAAGAAAAAAAGAAAATAACACGTAAAATTACTACTTTATAATATTATGACTTTATTCCCATAATATAACTTTTTTTCTTGTAATATTATGACTTTATTCTCGAAATCTCCGATTTTTTTTTCCCTCAATGTGACCCTAATACTCCGTTGTACCATAGACCTACAACAATGATAGATAAAAATGAAAATATAAACAAAAAACCCTGATCTGGACACATAAACAGAAGTCACAAGTTTTCAGATTTACAGCAGTAGTAGTGAGTGTAAACTCTTTGATTATTCTCAGTCAGTGGTGGAAGTATGGAGTGCTATTAAAAAATGAATAAATGCATAAATAAATAAATACATAAATAAATATGGCTATGAAATAAATCCTGATATAAATAAATGAGGCAATAAATATATAAATAAATGTAAATATAAATACACCTTTATTTATTTCACGGGAATTTTATTTCATAAATGAAATAAATAAATGTGTATTTATATTTACATGTATTTATATATTTATTGCCTCAGTTATTTATTTCAGGGTTTATTCCATAGACTTTTGTTTTATTTTATATTTACTTATTTATTCATTTATTTATTTATTTAAGTGTAAAAATACTCTGTTACAAGTAAAATGTTGCTTAAGTAAAAGTACAAAAGCATGAGCATCAAAATATACTTAAAGTACCAAAAGTAAAGGTAGTCATTATGCAGACTGGCCCATTTCATAATAATGTACAGTATATCATATTTTTGTATTATAATTATTGATACATTAAAAAATACATAATAAATTATATGAAATGTTGTGTACAACAATAAACTGTTAAAAAGATACTTTACGAATGTTATCTGAATTGCTATCATCTCTTATTATCTATGATACAATATATAATTTATTATCTAATTATTTCATATTATACAAACTACTGATAAAATAAAACAGGAATGATAGCATTACTAATAATTACTTAACATTATTAGTAATTATTTCATTGATTGTTAACAGTAAAATAACTATAACTAAGTTTAATTAACGATCAATTCATCATTTATAAATGAATAAAATAATATTTTTTATCCGACTAGCTGTTGTCTCTACATTTTATGTACGCTGTGGACTCGTTTGTATTATTGTAAAACATAATTAATCTTCAGCATTTGAGAATTTATTTGAACAAAACAAACATGTTAACAAAAAAGCAGAAAAGGAGGCGGTGAAGTTTAAAAGACATCCGTTTTACTTCCAGTTGAACGAGCCAGAGCAGCATGTCATTAGGAATAAATACACAGGTCACGGTTTCAAGATAGTAACAATAAATAAAACATCAGTCGGTTGTAAACTTGTTCATCATGACGCCACATGATATTAAACTCTTTGTTGGTTTTGTTTGCAGGGCGTGAAACTAACTTCTTTTTTGAGCCAACCAGCCAACAAATACAGAGTTTTAGCAGCTGAAGAAACTCCTCAGGAGCTAAAGTGTGCAAAAATATGAAGACTAACGCCGGTCTAAATGACCTTTCAATGGTTTAATATTTAAAACCATATTTGAAATAGTGGTATGTTACTTCTTTGGTTGATGTATTTGTTGGATTTATTTATGATAAACGGCTTTGAGACAGTAGAGTGCTGCAGGAATGAGTCCTTAAACCCGGAAATGCATTTTAGCACTTCCTGTTCCCTCGTCTGGACAGCCGATTAGACTGTTGTCAGGCTATGAAATAGGCGTTATCAGTCCCGATAAGCCCCACAGATGTGGGTCAATATTAGCCTACTACACCCACTTTATCGTATATTCACATGGTAGATCACCAAAAGAAGGTTTTAAAAGGAGACGACAGCGACCTCTAGTGACCTCAGTAATTATGACAGGAGCAGAAGCCGAAGTCAGGTGTTGTAGTATTGCATCCTGTGTGAAACCAACAATGTGTAGTTGTCTTTGTGTTCGTAGTTATTTTGACCCAAAACAAGAAGATTTTCCCTAAACTTAACTGTTTTGTTTTTTTTGCCTAAACCTAAAAGATTTTAGTTTTTTTTTGCCTAAATCTAAAGAAGTTGTATTTTTTTTGCCCAATCCTAAAGAAGTTGTATTTTTTTTGCCTAAACCTAAAGAAGTTGTATTTTTTTAGCCTAAACCTAAAAAAGTTGTAGTTTTTTTTGCCTAAACCTAAAGAAGACTTTTTGTTTGTGTTCAAAATGTTTCATTCAGTTTTGCTACATTTTAGAACATGTTGCTTTTAAGTTTCACTTTCACTTTTACAGCGTAGTAGGTGTAGTAGGCCCCTAATGACCCACATCTATGGTGCTTATAGCGACTGATAACGCCTATTTAACGAGCTGATAACAGTCGAATTGGGCGGTCTAGAAGTCAATGGTTTTTTTTAAATGGGTTTTTAGTTAGAAGTCTAAAATAAAGTCTGTGGTGGAGATTTTAATGTTTTGTTCTACGATGTAAAATACACCAATAAATACCCACTTGTGAATTTTGAAGCCTTTACGTGTCTTAAAAAAGACGGTTGCTAACAAGTGGCTAAATGAGACTACAAAACATCATCACGCCGTACATCGTACTTGCGTTCATGTGACCGTGATGTAGCTCATTTACAGCCTAATGTTAGCTTTTTACTACTGGCATTGCAATCACGCTTCAAAGTCATAAAGTGGTTTTCATATGTGGAGATTATCTTGCTCAAAATGTAAAAATATCATAAACGTTTGTTCGCCACAGAGCTTATTTTCGGCATGGTGCTAACTTCCTATATATAAAATCTGTCATCCCCAGAGCACTCTATTGCAATCCACTGTAGCTCGAAGGGGGTCACATTGATGCACTTTCTTTTGTTTAGCAGAACTGAATGTTAAATGTTTGGCTGGTGGCGAAGTGTTAATTTCAGACCCTCTTTGTTTGTACACACATTCCTTCCCGCTGTCAAGTAAAACAGCAAAATGGGGCACGCTTGTTTTGTTTCAGCTGACAGTTGGTGAGTCTTTTAAACGGTGGAACCCAAGGAGGCACCAATGTGGATGAACCGAAACAAGCGCACCCTGTTGAGCAACACTGATACAAAGAAACAAATGAAAAGTCAAACAAGCAAGCCAGTACCCTGATAGTTAACACACACCTGGACGAAAAAACAATCAGTTTAAAATGTTTTTAAGTGAGGTGCGCTTGATTTGAGAGCGACGTAGGACTGCAAAATCTGACCAACTTCAAGGCGAGACAAGTTAAAACCTCGTCATGAATATTCACAAAAAACATTTCAAACCCTTTGTTTTGTTTTACCCAGATCGCGATAGAAAACACACACACAAAAAAAATGCAGTAACTTTCCCTTCATGAGAATTGCACATCGTCGATATAAAATATGAACGTTCCTATGTACAGCTAGCAAAAACCAGACCTGGGCGAGGATGTACTGTAAGTGAAACCTGCCTGTCAAGAAGTGTTGGGAGAGCGGATACCAGTGGTTATGAGAAACATTCACCTTCCCTGCAGTCAAACACTATAACAGAAATAAGGCATCTTTTAGCTCGGAGGGACGGTTGCTTCGTCGCCATCATGGGGTTTGAAAACATGCATTCACACCATGAGCCAAATTAGGGCCTTCCAATCAAAGCCTCCCAGTTCTCTAGTGCTCTTGTTTGAAAGATAACAGGAAGCTGGAAAAGTGGTAGTATCCATTGGTTGGTGTGATGGTAAACTCTGAATAGCTATCGCCGAGCTCGAGCTATAGGTATCAGAGCAGCCTGGCGTATGAATGACACGATAGTGCGCAAGTCAAAAGCGTGCCCTAAGAACGCCGTTCTTGCTTTTGGCGGGTCGTTTGTACGCCATGTAGTCTGTGCTGCAATGTAAACACATCTGCGTAAACATGCTACGCTCAGAGCTAGTGACGTTGAATAAAAAGTGAGAGAGACTGCTTATGGTGGGCGGGTCCAACAAACACAGGACTTTTAACCAGGAGACCGGTTTTGTAAGTAGTAGTGACATTTATGACGTGTTTTTAGTGACATTTGTGATTATGTTACGTTGTTTCCGTATGTATTTTACTTAGTTTCCGTACTTATTTTACTCATTTATCACGTTTTTTAGCGACACTTGTAACGTGTGTGTGTTGTGTATTCCGCACTTATGTAACGTTGTTCCCATATATACTTTACTCAGTTTACACAGCTATTTTAAGGCCAAGCATGACGTTTTTCCTAAACCTAACTTAGTGGTTGTGTTGCCTAGACCTAAGTGAGTGGTTTTGTTGATTTGTTGTGTAAGCTACGTTAGTGCCATTTATCATGTTTTTTTAGCGACGTGTTTTTTAGTGATATTTGTGTTGTGTATTCTGCACTTACGTTACGTTGTTTCTGTATGTATTTTACTTAGTGTACTTACTTATTTTAAGGCCAACCATGACGTTTTTCCTAAACCTAAGTGGTGTTGTTGATAGATATTTGTTTTGTAAGCTATATTAACGACATTTATCACGTGTTCTTAGCGATGTTTTGACCTATTTTCTGTATTTTTATGATGTTGTTTCCAGACGTATTGTACTTAGTTTACGTACTTATTTTTTTAAAGTTGTTCCTAAACCTAACTAAGTGGTTTTGTTGCCCCCTGCTGGTACTGCACCTTCATACATGCGTGTAATATTCACGCCTCGGCGAGGCAAAACATGACACTGACACGCTATCGTCTGGTGGACAGGCTTTGGCGTGATACCGGGTTGATCAGAGAGTTTATAGGTTACATGTCGTCTTTTCTTGGTAATATTTAGCATCACAGTCGAGGAACGTAATATTCTGAATTTATAATATGCACTGTCACTCAGATTTTTTGCTGCAATCGTTGTTCTCTTCGTTTTATGAATAATTCGTTGCTCACAGTGTGAATGCAGCATTACAAAACCCTTTGACAACGCTACACGCCTCTCATTACCACTGCTAACATCTCTCCAAGGTTCTCACTTTGTTAAGAAACATTTTAAAATAGAGTGTTATTATCAGTAACTTAAATTTCTTGAAACGTGTGAAAGTACAATAAAAAAGGCAGATCACTCCGTGTGATTTAAGTCACATAATTCGAGGAAAAAGGGCTTTTCAGAGGAAACAGGTGACACCATCTCCCAACTGGTTGTATTTGTAACATCTGAGGACCATTTGTGAATACTTTGTTAAAATACAGAGTTCATTAAATCCACTGAAGTCATAATATTCAGCTCAGGTCAAACACAAAATTACCATATATATATATATACATACATAAAAACACGCAGAGGGGTGAAGTTGCCTTTGCGTCTGAAGGTTTTTCTGCCACTTTTCAATTTATAGTGAGATGTCAACCATGAAAAAAGCTCCTCAGTGTGAGTGTTTCATGATCACATGAAGTAGAGCGGTTTCCGATGTGAAGACGTAACTAAAAAAAAACTAAAAACTAGCTGTTCCCATTCCCAAATATTGGTTCTTTTCACAAAATTTTATTGAGGGCAAATCAACAGATACATATTCTCACCTTTTAAAGGATGCATGTCCCATCTTTGCAACTTCTTTTACTGCCAAAGACATTTAGTTTTTTTCATTTCTAAAGACCGACGTAAAGCTAGGGTCAATTGATTGTTTCTAGGGCTGTCAATCGATTCAAATATTTAATCGCAATTAATCACAGGATCGTCCATATTTAATCATGATTAATCGAACATATTTTATCTGTTCAAAATGTACCTTAAGGGGAGATTTGTCAAGTATTTAATACTCAAGACCTCTTGAAGTCAGAGGTCAAGTGACCCCCTTTGAAAATGGTCATCTCTGACTATAATTGTCTCAAGTCTTCAGTCCAAAAGTCAACATTTATTGAAAAAAGATAGACGCAATCATTCACCAAAATTCACACCATGCTTCCATCCAATGAAACACTCTGCTCTGCTTCAGTCCATATTTGTTGGCGTTTAGCCTTTCAAACAACATTTTCACTGGGAGGCGCGCACCCAACGGGGCAGTCTAGCAGCAATACATACATACCCTTTAAGGTACATTTTGAACAGATAAAAAAAAAAATGTGTGATTAATGTGCAATTAAATATTTTAATAGATTGACAGCCCCAGTAAAACGTTGCATTTCCACTCACTGTTTTTATGCGCAAATTGAAAATGTGCATCAAAACAGGTGGATGGAAACGCACCACTACACACTTCATTATTGCTCCTTCAACAGCAGCAAAGGCAACTTCACCCGTCACATAAAAATCCACAGTTATTGGTAGAGTTAACTCCACGGAATAGTTAAGAAACAATAAATAAGTTAAGAATCGTCGTCCCTTCACTGAGATTTAGCAGAATACTGAGAAGTGTACTCTGAGTGTGTGTAAGTCTGTAAATGTAACACAGTTTAGTTAGTTAGTTAGCACGTCAAACTTCTTTGTACTTCAAAATTAAAACAGGAATGAAAAAAAACAAAACAACACAAACTCAAAAAAAAGGAATCTCTTTGTGGACATTCTCCATTTCCTGTTTGCTTACTTACGAACCCCGAGGCATCACATGAACACATCTTATTTCTTTTCTATTGTTATACCAGTTCGGTGCCTTCCAATAAAAGGGAGGATACAACGCTATGTAGACAACAGTGGGCCTCAAATTTAGTGTCAACAGTTTGGGGAAAACCAAACGAATGCCCCTTTGGGATGTGTCTTTTGGTGTTGGACGTCAACCAAACTCAGTGACCAAAAAGAACCCATTAGAGATGCATTAATAGAATAGGTGGCCGTTTGGTCTAAGACTTTGTCATTTGGGCCCTTTTGTTCCAGTGCGCCTCCAATTTAGTGTTTGGGGAAAACCAAACAAAAGCCCCCGTGCACAAAGCCAAGTCCATAGAGTAATTGTTTTTCCAGTTTGGTGCAACCAACACCTTTGGGATGAACTTGGTCGAGCCAGACCTGATCGCCCAACATCAGTGTTGGACCTCACTAATGCACTTGTATGAATGGAAGCATCCAATCCCTGCAGACACGTCCCCAAAACTGGGGACTGGTTCATACTTTTTTTTAAATTAAAGCTTAACCAGTTTTGCGTCTGTGATTTCCCTACCATCCATAAGAACATATTCAACTAATACGGATGGGATAAAATCAGATATTGGTAAAAAATCCGTATCAGTGCATCCCTAGTAACTATTTAAAGCTTAGCTTGGACATTACCTGGGTAAAAGAATTAGATTCTTCCATGAATAATTCCTCTCAGTTTTGATCTGTTTTCATTCAGGAGTTGAAGGAACAGGAAGTTGACCTACCTGACCTCCTTTAGTAGCTTTTTGTTCGAGAGGCTGAGGCTTGTTAAAGTCAGAGGAACTGATGAGGGAAAGTTTGTGTGCTGCTAGCATAAATACTGGCCAGAAGTCAGCATCATAAAAACACTGGGGTTCGACTGGTATTTGGGTCAATACTGATCAAAGTCTTAGAAATCCCCTTTCTCACATCTATGCATACATATTTTTGCACAATGTGCACCATTATTAGCATCTTTGGAGTTTCAATTGGGCAGTTTCGGTGTTTCATGATGGCCTAAATGTTGGTAGGAAACACAGAGGGCCAGGTTTAACAAGGCTTTTGACACATTCTGCTGCATTTTAGCAAACTCCGCCAAGGAGGTCATGTTTTCAGCTTGGTTTGTTCGTCTGTTTGTCAGCAGGATTATGGAAAAACTACTGACCCGATTACCGTAAAACTTGGTGGAAGGTTGTAGCAGGGGCCAAGAAAGATCTCTGATTCATTTTGATCCGTATTTTTGAAAAACTGTCCATCGTGAGTCCGCAGCCTTGTCTTCTACCAAATTACATTCCCATGAAACTAAACTGCATTCTCAATAACATTTCGAGGGAAATTTTCTTTCCCCGATTACGGTTGCACTTTTAAACAGTTTTAAACACGTGGTTAATGTTGTAAATTGAAACAAACCAAAACAAAAATGCACGGGACACGAACAGGGCGAAAGTCTGGGATTTGTTGACCGATCCACCGCCCGGACCGGATTTCAACGGACTAGCACGACAAACGTAATTTTGATACGTCAAAAACAAAAGTAAAAACACGTTTCCCTCATAATTCACAATGCAGTTTCTTTGTATGGACACGTATTTTTTAGGAGACCAGGCTGGAGTTGGACAGTGTCAAAGGAGTGCAATGCTAAATCTGTCTTTTAATAATGTTTTTTTTCAGGTGGACTTCAACCGCTAAATGTTCTGGAGGATCACTACGTT
>CAKAOI010052747.1:3898-15517 GCA_916701655.1 Sebastiscus albofasciatus
TGTGGAAATAACAAATGAGGTATTTGATACCTAGAAGAGTTGTTTTATTTATTTATTATTTATTTCGTATTTTGTTCAATCCCAGATAGGCTGTGACTTAAAGTTTAATGGCTTTGTAGATACACTGAGACGAAGTTTAAGTTCCAATCACTGAGGCATTGTGTTCTTGAAATTGCACCAATTTTTTCCTCAGAATTTTCAACTAACTTGAAGTGTTTTGTCAAGAGGATTATTTGTGATGTGTACATTTTCAGAATGTGCTTGTACTATTTTGGACCAAAGTAAAACAAAGAAAACAATCTGAAGTTGTCGTTATTTTTAAGTTATTATGCCATGATTTTACCGGTCCGGCCCACTTGAGAATAGATTTTTCTCCATGTGGCCCCTGAGCTAAAATAAGTTTGACACCCCTGGTCTAGCCAATCAAATTCACACCAGATCTGACAACGACCGCAGAAAATAGCCAGGCCAATAAAAAGGAACAAATCACCTATTTTAATGAGGAATGGGCGGTGACAGATGTGCGTGTGTCTGCAAGCGTGTCAGTCGGTAGAAGATGGAACGTTGAGCACCACTTCACTTTTACGGGACTTTCCGTCTGGTAGAGGTCTACGAACGGAGAAGGTAAAGGAGCTGAAAACAAGGCTTAAAAGACGCCAGTCTCGGTTCACCAAACTGATGAAGAAGGCCAACGCTGCAGCAGAGGCTTCGTTTAGTGGACACATCCTAATGAAGCACAGAACCCTTCACCGATGGAGGGACTGTAATAGAAGCGATGACTGCGGTGGCTGAAACGTTACTAAAGGACCATGAAAGTAAGACAGAAATGATGTCTGCTGTTGGTGATGTACAACTGGTGGTGCTATGAGGAGCTCTCAGCCACTTTCATTTAGTCCCATTAGCTCTCAGAGGGAACAAGGTTGGAGACCCCTGCTCTAGACTTTAATGAGGCACACTCTTGTTCACCAGGGGAATGACATGTCACTCTGTGGCCTACCGTCCATGCAGGTTAGCAGCTGGGCTACGATCCTCCTCTCCATGTCTTTAGAAGCCACCTCTCTTTTCGGGGTGATGGCGTCTATCTCATCTATGAACAGGATACACGGGGCAGAGCTCTGGGAAAGAAACAATGGATGTTCAGAGAGAAAGACATGATATACTGTACAACACTATTTATCATCAATAATACCAGTTATAGTGTATCAGCAGCACCAGAGGAACATCACTGGGGTATCTGGTTACATGTATATACCTACACTACACCTCCTCCAGTCTCTGGTCTTCTGTTGACCCTCTCTAGACTGAAATAAAAGAAGAGAAGCACTACTAACCACAGCCAGCTCAAACAGCTCTCTGAGCTTCTGTTCAGACTCCCCAGATACTCCAGACACCAGCTCTGGAGCAGACACCTTCAACATTGGCAGCTGCAGCTCCTGAAACACAAAATCCACTTCATCACTTTATTCAACAAGCACACAGAGACGTGCAACCTTTATTGATGTCCCACTTACTCACACCGAGCCTGAGAAGCAGCAGTTTCAGTGGTTTCAAGAATATAGAACTCATTACACCAACAGCACAACCTCAGTTCATGTGCAGCACGTCTACCCACTCGTCCTCATTGGCTCAAGATGATATTAACAATGTGGAACACTGATAATTGTACATTTACAACATGACACGCTGGGTACGTGTTGTGTAATGTGTTAGCTCCTAGCTAGAGGCACAACAGTGTGTTAACAGCTGGGAGAGGCTCCGTCACTAGAGGCCAGATGTAGGACGAAGAGAGACAGACTGGAGACAAACAACAACTGGAAAACATAACACTGTGATATACCGTGAAACCGCCAGCACTACACAGGAGACTACAATACTGGACTGGATGGCATAAAAAACTAATAATTACCAAAGAGAGCACATAATGCAGAGAGACAGAGAGAGTCATGAAGACATTCTAAAGAAGAGCTCCTGATTTACCACAAAACATTTGGATTGTTAAGAGAGAGAAAAACATCTTGAACAAGAGAAATACAATTATAGAGTAGACTTAGTTTTTCTATCTGTTGTTTTCCTCTTGGAAGCCTCAGTGTAGGGTTATTTATTGCAAATTTAACTTGCCAAGTATGCTAGGCTAACGGAGGCTACTAGCTAGCTAGTTAGCCAGCCACAGGAAACACTGGCTTGAAATCCCCCCCACCACCCACTATCACAACCCACAGGGATGCAGCAGAGAAAAACTCTCAATCCCCCCCGTACTCTTTCTCTTCTTTGTAATGAAATCCCTTTCTATATGCATGTGGAACTCAGCCTTCAGGCTGAAGAGTTTAACTCCTGAATTCAATACAAACCTCAAAGATGTGGACATCATCATCCTGCAGGAGACATGGTGTAAAGCAGACACTGTCACCCACTGTCCAAAACATAATAGAGAAATAATAGTTCCATCTCAAAAACATAGCTACACTAACAAAGGTAGAGGATCTGGAGGATTAATCATCTGGTACAGATCTGACCTACAAAATGGAATCCAGCCCCTCAAAATTGACAAATACCACATTTGGCTAAAACTAAAGAAGGAGCTCCTGTCAGTTGATAAGGATGTGTTTCTTTGTGCAATATATACCCCCCCTCTGAATCCTCCTATTTCTCAGATGACACCTTCTCCATCCTTGAGAAAGAGATGAGCCATTTCCAGGCCCAGGGAAATGTGCTCATCGCTGGGGACACAAACGCACACACAGGAACACTAGCTGACCTCACTGACCCAAAAGGGGACAATTTCATCCTAAATCAGATCTTATTAGACACTCTCACTCTCCCCCACAGGAACAACAGCGACCACGTCATCATTAAGAGCAGAAAGGACCTCCTACAGCTCTGTCAAAGCCTCAGTCTGTACTTCGTCAACGGTAGGGTATGGGGGGACAGCCTGGGTAGATTCACCTGTTGCTCACCTCTTGGCCACAGCACCGTAGATTATATGATGACAGACGTCGACCCTTCCTCTCTCAGCTCATTCACAGTCAAACCACTAACCCCTCTGTCTGATCACAGTCAAATAACCCTGTTTATCAAAAGATCAGACATACAGATAATTCACACGCAACCTAGTAAGCTGTACAACATTAGAAATTCATACAGATGGGACCAAAACAGTGCAGAGCAATACCAGAAAGCAATCAATAACTCCAAAATCCAAAGACTTTTAGATAACTTTCTGAACTCCACATACTCTTACAACAAAGAAGGCCTCAATCTAGCAGTGAAACATATTAACAATATAATCAGGCAAACTGCAAAAACAGCCCAACTGAAAGTAACCATGAATAGACCAAACACAACTGGTTTGATACAGACTGCAGAACTATTAGGAAAAAGCTTCGGATGTTATCAAATCAAAAACACAGAGACCCCAATAATGTTGATCTACGCCTTCATTATTGTGAGACCCTAAAACTCTACAAACGTACACTCAGACTCAAAAAAGAGCAATTCAACAAACAGCAACTGACAATAATTGAGGAGGTCATCAACACAAAATACTTCTGGCAAAATTGGAAAAACCTGAATAAATCCCAACATGAGGAATTGGCTATACAAAACGGTGACATAAAGACAACTCATTTTAAAACACTATACCATACAGTTCAAATTAATGCAAACACAGAACAATCACAAATTCATGAGAAGTTGACTGAATTGGAACTAGCTATGAAGGACAACCAAAATCCATTAGACCCCTCAATTACTGAGCAAGAGCTCCTTGAGAAACTACAGGCCCTCAAACCTAAAAAAGCATGTGGGCCTGATGGCATCTTGAACCAAATGTTCAAACCCATAAACAAGAAATTCCAATTGGCTATATTAAAACTATTTCATTTGGTTCTGAATGTAGGTTATTTTCCTGACATCTGGAATCAAGGACTCATAACCCCCATCTACAAAAACGGAGACAAATTTGACCCTAACAATTCCCGCATCTGTGTGAACAGTAATCTGGGGAAGGTTTTCTGTAGTATCAGGAATGCCAGACTTTTGAACTTCCTTATCAAGCACAATGTCTTGAGTAGAAGCCAAATTGGATTTATACCAAAACATCGCACAGCTGATCATATTTACACCCTACACACCCTGATTGATAAACATATAAACCAAAATAAAACCAAAATGTATGCTTGTTTTATTGACTTCCAAAAAGCTTTGGCATACAGGACTGTTCTACAAAGTTACTGAAAGTGGTGTAGGGGGTAAAGCTTATGATATTATTAAATCAATGTATACTGGCAACATGTGCAGCATCAAAATTGGTAAAAAAAAAAAAGGACAGAATTCTTTAACCAAGGGCGGGGTGTTCGTCAGGGCTGTAATCTCAGTCCTGCCCTCTTCAATATTTACATCAATGAATTGGCTACTCTAAGAGAAAAATCCCCGATCCCTGGTGTAAGTCTCCACAATCAGGAAGTGAAATGCCTGCTCTTTGCAGATGACCTGGTCCTGTTGTCCCCCACAGCAGACGGCCTACAGCAGAGCCTGGACCTGCTAGAGCAGTACCGTCAGACCTGGACCTGCTAGAGCAGTACTGTCAGACCTGGACCTGCTAGAGCAGTACTGTCAGACCTGGGCCCTGACAGTAAACCCCAAAAAGACCAAAACAATAAAGATCCCGATCTCAGGACGTTCTACCAAAGTTCTCAATTGGTACAAAACATGTAGAGTACTGCACACACTACAATTCCCTCGGTTTAAAAATGAGTTCAACTGGACATTTTAAAGAGGCAGTTCATGAGCTGAGAGAGAAAGCACGCAGGGCTTTCTATGCCATTCAAAAAAATATCCAAACCGAAATACCGATTAGAATTTGGCTAAAACTTATCGAGTGTGTTATTGAACCGATTGCACTCTATGGCAGCGAGGTGTGGGGTCCACTTACAACCCAAGACTTCACTCAATGGGATCAACACCCCACTGAGACCCTGCATGCAGAGTTCTGTAAGATTCTCCTACATGTCCAGAGGAAAACTACAAATAATGCATGCAGGGCAGAATTAGGCCAGTATCCACTAATAATAAAAATACACACATCTAAAACATAGTGACCCCTCTCATATCATTATCAAGCCCTGCAGTGCCAAGAGATGAGCAGAAAGGGGAACCCCCTTCATGGTTTGTTTTTTTGTTGTTTTTATATATACATTTGATATTGCAATATATTGTTATTAATTGTTTTTATCTGTTTGTTTTACTGACACAACAAACTTGAATTATTTCTGTATTGTTTTCTACCATTTCCATGTTCTTTTTTAAATATCTATATATTGTAATTTGCTTAATGAATTGTATATATGTGTATATATATGTTTTTGTTTTTATTTTGTTCTTTTTTATTGTTATTATTGAATTGACGCTTTGGCAATATTGTTCACCTGACAGTCATGCCAATAAAGCAAATTGAATTGAATTGAATTGAACTTGAATTGAGAGAGAGAGAGATATGTCTACCTACCTACACACACTCAGGTTGATGACCAGTGAGGAACACTAACCCTAATTCAATTCAATTTATTTTGTATAGCGTCAAATCACAACAGAAGTTATCTCAAGACGCTTTATATATAGAGCAGGTCTATGACCGTACACCATAGTTTAGAGACCCAACAGGATCCACCAAGCGCGCTGTGTCCAGGAAAAACTCCCCGATTACTGGGAAGAAACCTGGAGCAGAACCGGGTGCAGGGCGGCCATCTGCCAAGACCGGCTGGGGGGAGGAGGGAGGGAGGGAAGGAGGGAGCGATGGATGGATGGATGGATGGATGGATAGATGGATAGAGAGAGAGGGAAGCAGCCACAATAATAGCCTAGCAGCTGTAATAGCTAATACAAGTAGGACTGATAACACAAAACCAATAGTGGTGGATGGAAAGAGTGATAACACAACTATCGGAATTGATGTCATTGGGTTGTCCACAGACGGGCTTTCAAGTGGAGCTTCCATCTGTCTCAGTCCACCATACATCTGGCTAGCTCGCCAGCACTGTCCAGCATCTCTCCTCAGTACGTCCATGTATGTGGGTGTGGAACGTCCCTGTGATCGATGCCTAACCCTCTCCAGGTGTTGTCCAGTACTCACCCCAGCCACAGCCTGGGCCAGCAGGGTCTTTCCACAGCCAGGAGGTCCGTGGAGGAGGAAGCCCCTCGGAGGAACCATTCCCAGCTGCTGGTACACCTCTGGGTGACGCAGATGGATCAGCAGTTTACACACCTCCTGCAACAATGTCAGATTATAGGAAGTGAAAACTACAATACAAATGGTTAACACAACATCCGCTGAACAGTGCTAAATCAAAGCCCCACTGTGTAGTATGTAAAAAGACTAGCTGGCGTCAGCTGATGGGGATCCTAATAAACTAATAATCCCCATTTTACAGTAGAAGAACGTTTGTACCAGCGAGGATATAGATACTAACCGTTAACGTCTCTTCGTTACCTCCGACATCTTCAAACCTCAGACTGGGATACTGCAGTTCTGGGGACTTGGATTTAGCTGAGGAATCATTTAAACACAAAGAAACACTGGGAATGCAAAATAGTGGAACGTCACAGCATCACAATGGACTGTGGTAACTTCTATCTATTATATATCTATTAATAGACCATCAGTTCATTCAACAACTTCAATAAATAAACATTAACCAATAAACTAAACAACAAATATATTCATCAACTATGGAAATAATTGTTAGTTGCAGCCCTACAGGCAAAACTAACACAAGCTCAATATGAATGACATTGTTGTGTGGTGTTCAATGTTCAATGGCCTTGCATTTATATACAGTAGCTCCTTTCTAGTTTACCGACCACTCAAAGCACTTGAGTGGTCGGTCTACCGACCACTCGACCACTCAAAGCTCCTTGCATGGCAGAGGCTGCCATGCAAGGAGCCAACCTGCCCATCAGGATCTGATCCATCTGGGGTGTCTTGCTCAAGGACACTTCGACATGTGACTGGAGGAGCCGGAGATCGAACCGGTAACCTTCTGATTGGTGGGCAACCCACTCTACCTCTGAGCCCCAGCCGCCTCGTGTTCAATAGTAGATTAAGAATCTATCCTTTACAGCGAGACCGACACTAGACAAGGTGGTACCTTTCTTATTCAGGGTGCGAGACTCGGGAGGTTCAGAGGAGACCTTCATCCTTTTCTTTGACTTTTTGTGAGATTTCTCAGGCTCCAGTTTGGACACGTCCTTCTGCTGGTGACAAGAATATACGACAGTCCACGAGTGGAGCAATGTCAGCTGCATACAGTCAGAGGGTCACATTATCACACTGACCTCTATGTGTTCATCACTCACATTGATCTCACCTTTACAATTACAGGAAATGTTACTTACATTCCAAATGATATACAGTATACACCCACATCTGATGCACTGTACAGGCAAGCATTTAAAGTTACACAAAGATGAAGTAATCCTCTCTTTACTCAGACTCCAGGGTGGAGGAGAAGTTTCTATTCTACTGAATGCAAACTAAAATCAAGCAATTATAGAAATGGACTGGAGACGAAACACAAAAGGAAATCACAAAGTGCCACGGCAACCCCGTCTACACGGGAACCCCGCCTACACGGGAACCCCGTCTTTTCATTAGAAAACAGTTGGTAACACTGGGTTGGTTTTGTCGGCTGGATAATTTTTTAAAATCTAGTGTACTCTTGCTAGTTTCTCCAGATCACCCCCCCTGCCTTTAATTGCACGGACATGCCCTCCACTGGAACATACATTTGTTGCTGTATTAGTTGGCTCCTCTTCACACAGGTCGATGAAGACATCGCTCTTCTCGGGGCCTCTGCCTCGATCGATGAACCAGCCTCCCGTGGAAACCAGCGTCCCTGCAGTGGGAGGGAGGCCGGCCGTGCCGGCAAGACCGCCGACAGCAGGCTGATCTCTCCTGGGGGAGCCGGTGCTAGAGTCAGGGTGTCCCTTCCGGTACAGAGACGTCAGAGAGCTGTTCATGTGGTTAGTGGTCTGTGGATGTCAACAAGGAATGGTTAGATCTCACGGTCTGTGAGAGCTGTGTAGCGTTGCCAGATGGGAAATGTTAAACTACCAGAAGCTTAAACTGATCGTATTATCGCACGCGAGTCATAACAGCCTACTATTACAAAATTAAATTACAAGACAGCACAACTGGAGGCTGTAGCTGGAGCAGTTGAGGCCATAAACTAAGCTAAATAAATAAATACTACAGGTCTTTCTGCTGCTGTTCACACCTGCAGCATCCAATCAGTAACTGATATCCAGTAAGGGGGCGTGTCTATCCGCTGCAGCGTCCAATCAGTAACTGATATCCAATAAGGAGGCGTGTCTATCAGCAGCAGGGTCCAATCAGTAATTGATATACAATAAGGGGCGTATCTATCCACTGCCGCGTCCAATCAGTAATTTGGTATCCAATAAAGGGCTGTGTCTATCCGATGCAGCGTCCAATCAGTAACTGATATTCAGCAAGGGGGCGTGTCTATCAACAGCAGGGTCCAATCAGTAATTGATATACAATAAGGGGGCGTGTCTATCCGCTGCAGCGTCCAATCAGTAACTGATATTCAGCAAGGGGGCGTGTCTATCAACAGCAACGTCCAATCAGTAACTGATATCCAATAAGGGGCGTGTCAGTCAGTAAAAGACTTCCGTGAAGAATACACCGGTGTATCCTCGCTTGTGGCTCCTCCGGCAACTAATAATCCGACTAATAAGTTATGACAGGAGCTGCTTCCCATTTCCTGATTTTGTGCCTCCTCGATCCTCCAGATGCATTTTAGGAATTGGGATGTCCTTCAAGATGGAGCGCTGAGATTGATTTCCGGGTCACAAGCCGGAGGAACGAGGAACGAGGAACAAGGAGACGAGGAGGCACATATCTTATTAGTTAGTTAACCAGGGGTAAAGGTAATCACCATTCTAGTCTCATTGCAGGCTGGACAAGCAGACAAGTACGTATACTTCCCTAAATGTGGGAATAGTCAGACTGAAGGTGATCAACACTCACAGACAGGTTTCTTTGGTGATTTTTCAAGTCTAAAGTGTTCTTCTCAGGAGTGTTTCCACCGCTTTATCTTCCCGTCAGACAGACAGCCCTTTCAGTGTTTGGCGTGATGACGTTTAGTCGTCTCATTTAGCTTTTTTTAAGACACGTAAAAGCTTCAAAATTCATCAGTGAGATATTTACTGACGTATTTGTTTTAGGACTCATTCCTGCAGCCTTGGTGGAGCTAAGTGCTCTCTGAGTGTTAAATATGTGATTAAGCTTAAAGCAGCAGTACGCAGATTGGAGCAAATATGATTAAAAAGTTATTTCTATAAAATGGTCGCTGTATCGTGTCACTAGTACATGAAACAGGTAACCTGAAAATAATCATGTTTCTCTGTGTCCTCCGGTGCTCCTAACGGCATCTGCAAGATTTCACCGACCGGAGGAAAACGAGCAGTCAGAGCTGATCTGAGGTCTGCTGTCCATCTGCTGTCTATGAGAGCCGGCCGTCAATCACTCTGAACTCCGACCAAACAGTCAAACTAGGCAGCGCTGATCAAATATGAATCAATATTCTGTTACGTTAATGTCAATTTCTCTCCTCAGATGTTTTCAGAATAATCTTGTAGTGCACGGTTTAGCTGTAAAATGAGTTTGTGACGCCGCCGTCATTGTAACATCTGGTGAAGAAAGGCCAAGTTCTGGTCACATAACTAGAGCACAGCCAATAGGAATGCTCTCTCTCTCTCTGAAATGACCTGTGATTGGTCAAAGTCTCCCGTCACAAGCTAGATGTTCTAAAGCCTGAAAACAGAGCCATGAGGAGGAGCAGAAGTCTAGTTTTCTCTCAGAACACTTGAATTACAATATGCTGAAAGGTTAATATGTTTTTTTGCCCAATGAGGCCAAAAATATACTGACTACTGAAGCTTTAATTATGCAACGGTGGGGGTTGAGAGAAGTAATCTTGCCCCACTCTAAATCTACCACCAACATGCTTCAACTAGAACTCCACAGACTGCCCTCAGGTTTAACCTTCATGTTATGTCTTACCGTGTTCTCCAGGACGTGGTCATCACTGTCCGAGGCCTCCTCCGAGCTGTTGCTGCCGTCACTGTGAACATGCAGGTTTGTATTATGTTAGTTGCAGACTTAGAAAGAGAGTAGCGATGAAAGGAGGACTGGTTAGAGACAACGGGCAGTGAGCAGAGAGTGTCCTGTACCCAGTGTTGTTGTGGTGATGCTTGGCTCTCTTAGCCAAGTGTTTGCTCTCCAGATCATTCAGCCCGGACTCCTTCATGACTGCTTCGTACACTAGGAGCAGCAGATGGAGAAGACAGATCACAACTCCTCACAGCTCATAGTCCAAAAGAAGAGCTTGATCATGAACACTGGAATGGATTGGTTGGTGCACGAGGCTGGACACGTCATTAAAGACATAAGGACATAAGGTTCTTTCTCCTGTGATTACATGACCATTTCATTATCATGACTAGAACAATCATCTTCAGCCTTGTCCTGTGTTAGAGGAGACTCCGCTGTCAATTTACAGTTAATCTCCCTGAAAACACAGCGAAGCCAAACCACAGTCACAGTGTGATACATCATCAACCTACTGTTACCTCTCTTACCAGGTCACAGTGTGATACACCATCAGCCTACTGTTACCTCTCTTACCAGGTCACAGTGTGATACACCATCAACCTACTGTTACCTCTCTTACCAGGTCACAGTGTGATACACCATCAATCTACTGTTACCTCTCTTACCAGGTCACAGTGTGATACACCATCAATCTACTGTTACCTCTCTTACCAGGTCACAGTGTGATACACCATCAATCTACTGTTACCTCTCTTACCTCTCTCTACTTGAATCCTGAACGCTGTCTTGTTTCTTCTGCCATACTCCATTCTAGAGACACAATATAAACCAAACACTTTTAGTTTGCATACATACGTACAGCATATACACTCAGGGTCCAGTTTAGTTCAGATAAATGGAGTCCTATCACACAGCCTTGCAATAACTGCCCCCCTTATGGAGGCGCTGATGTTCCCTTTGAGTCTGAACTCTTTGAGCTGTTCAATCAACTGTATGTTCATCTGTAGGGCTGTAGTAGTAGTAGTAGTAGTAGTAGTAGTAGCAGTAGTAGTACTAGTAGTAGTGGTAGTT
The DNA here is from genome assembly GCA_916701655.1 of Sebastiscus albofasciatus. Taxonomy (NCBI): domain Eukaryota; kingdom Metazoa; phylum Chordata; class Actinopteri; order Perciformes; family Sebastidae; genus Sebastiscus; species Sebastiscus albofasciatus. Next base: position 15,102 of record CAKAOI010052747.1, read on the forward strand.
GTTGTTGTAGTAGTAGTAGCAGGTGTAGTAGCAGGAGCAGTAGCAACGGTAGTAGCAGTAGTAGTAGTAGCAGTAGTTGTAGCAGCAGCAGCAGCAGTAGTAGTAGTAGTAGCAGTATTAGTAGTAGTTGTTGTAGTAGTAGTAGTAGTTGTTGTAGTAGTAGTAGTTGTTGTAGTAGTAGTAGTCGTAGCAGTAGTAGTATAAGTAGTAGTAGCAGCAGAAGTAGTAGTAGTAGTAGTAGTAGTAGTAGCAGTAGCAATAGTAGTAGCAGTATTAGTAGCAGCAGCAGTAGTAGTAGCAGCAGTAGTAGTAGTAGCAGGAGCAGTAGCAGGGGTAGCAGCAGTAGCAGCAGTAGTAGTAGCAGCAGTAGTAGTAGTAGTAGTAGTAGCAGTAGCAATAGTAGTAGCAGTAGTAGT
>CAKAOI010052749.1:0-112425 GCA_916701655.1 Sebastiscus albofasciatus
CGGCACGCTGCAGACCTGCTGCACGCTGACCCTGAGCTTCCCACCAAATCCCCATGAAAAAGTCACTGCTGCGTGGGCGTGTGGTTTTAACATGCTGCTTTAGTGATAGCAGCATTTACAGTCCTCTTTTTATGGACATTTCCCTCGTTTGATTTGAGAAATAATTCATTTTATCTGCACAGACAGAGAGGAAGGGGAGGGCCAGCATGAAGACAAATATTTCCATACACTATCTACTATATGGGCTTATTTTAGTAGAATATGGGCTTATTTTAGTAGAATATGGGCTTGTTTTAGTGCAATATGGGTTTATTTTAGAAGAATATGTGTTTATTTTAGTAGAATATGTGTTTATTGAGGTATATGAGGTCTCCAAACTATGTTTTGTCGCAAAAACAAGAAAGTAATACGCGGCAAATGACGTGAGACACATTGCTGATGTTGTCGTTGGCGCATTGGCGTCTGTTTCCAGCGGTTTCTACACTCTTTTTTACTATTTATTCCTCAAGGTGCAACAACAACTTTGCTCCACGATGCTCCAAAAGGTCAAAGACTACCTCCATCTACCAATCCACACACACAGACAACCCAGTCTACTTGGGGAAAACAAACAAACACCTGGTGTCAGACCAGCTTCACAAGGAGACAGAGGTCAACCCTTAACAGATTCAGGATCGGTTGACCTCTCCGAAGACTAAAAGGAGGATTAGTCGGCCTCCGTACAGCAGACCAGGAGGCAACTGGGTCTTTGCATTCACTAAATAGCATAAATATTGTGTTAAAGAGCGGTGCTAGATTGACAGGACTTGTACTGCAGCAATGTAGGAAATCCCTCAGTTAGGCAGCGTGAAGAAAAATGTCTATGACTTACATCACATGGCGTAGTAGAGCTGGTAATATCCACACACGTTTCGAGGGTTTCTACTATTATCATCACATGATTCACCCTTCGTCTGTATTTTGTGTTTTAACTGGATGTTCAGCTGTGAGGCAGCAGCTGACTTGAGTTGAAGTTGATTGAGTGCACATGTGTGAGTCTGTGTGACAGAAAAGCAGACGCTACAGGCCGTCTACTTGTGGATCGATTGATTAAATGTGTGTCTCGACAAAACAGAACATCAGATTAATAATATGTCACAATCCCTGTCCCAGTTAAAAGAGACACCGTCATGTGGTATATTTGGGATTTTGCAGCAATGAGGTTGCTATTAACAGGTTTTCTTTCTGTGTGTACAAACATGAGGCGTATTTCTGATGCCCCGAGACACTGGACAGGCTAATCCCCTCGTATAGTAGCGTCCTCGGGGGGCCCACATGAGGTGGGACAGTCTGGACGCTCCGGGTTTAACCAGCAGGCCACCTGCTTTCTCAGCAGTGAGGAGCAGCACAGAGGGAGGTCTAGTTCAGGGGGGGAGAGGATCTTTTGGGGCATGTCTGGAAAAATAGAGCTGTTATGCATATCAGTTGTCAATAAGAACTGTACAAACAAACCTACATACGCTACGAGGAGCATGTAATGCATATAATGTAAATAATTGCCTTCTATATTTGTGCCTCCAATCAGCAGCAACGTCACAAATAGACGAGGTTAATCCGCGTGTGATCTCTCGGCCTGTATTTATTATACCATTATATTTTACTAATGTTTTTTGGGATATTTTACCACTATTTTTGGGGGATATTATTTTGGATATTTTAAAAAATTTTGTCTGACACTTTGCTAATATTTTATTAATATTTTACTAATATTTTACTGATATTATTTTGGATATTTTATACATTTTGTTTAACACTTTGCTAATATTTTTTGGGGATATTTTACTGATATTAATTTAGATATTTTACAAATGTATGTCTGATAATTTATTAGTATTTTTGGATATTTTACGAATATTTTGGGGATATTTCACTAATATTTTTTGGGATATTTTACTGATATTATTTTGGATATTTAACAATCTTTTGTCTGATATTTTACTAATATTTTTCAGATATTTTACTGATATTATTTTGGATATTTTATACATTTTGTCTAACACTTTGCTAATATTTTTGGGGATATTTTACTAATATTTTGGGGATTATTTACTAATATTTTTCGGATATTTTACTGATATTATTTTGGATATTTTACTAATATTTTTGGGATATTTTACTGAGGTCAGGGGTTGTAAGGAGGATTTTGGGGCAGAAGGTCTGGAAACAGTAGAGGTTGTATGCATATCAGTTCATGCTTGTCAATAAAACCTGTGTAAGCCTACATATATACCAACAGGCCCTAAGCATGTAATGCACATATTGTAAATAATTGCCTTCTATATTTGTGTTGTCAATCAGCAGCAGCGTCGTAAATAGACGAGGTTAATCCCGTCCGAGTACATCCTGTCCCCGCCGCGGCGGCGTGCTTGAAGAAAACACCTTTTGTCAATGAAACAGGATTTGCGAAAGTGCCATCTGGACAGGAGCTCCGTCTCCGCACGGCGTCTGATCCACCGAGCCAGCCAGTCAGCTGGTCCGAGGTCACGGATCAGACTGACCTGAGGAGGAAGAGGAGGCCGGTCGACGCCCTCCAAATAGATTTATTAATTAGATTTTGTCCCATGTCACCCAAAAACTGAAGCTCTCATTTCATATGTATCATACCAGAGGTGTAAAAAACACAAAGCTTTTCATTAAAATGAATTAATATCCCATTCAGCAGTTCGTTTTCATTAAGAAACACTAAAGAAGATCTTGTTTTGGTGCCTGAATCCAGAGGAAATTGAGCTCTCTGCTGCTGTGCTGCCTAGAAAACGATGCTAATAATATCACAGAGAGCTGCTGTACCTCAAGGTCAGAATGTGACCTTGATAATAAAAGTCTTGGTGTCAAATGTGCACGTTAATTATCGCTGACTTGAATCAGTTCGGTTCATTTTGCACGTTAGATTTGCAGAAGAAATTAATCAAAATGACTAGGGTAAATATTTACACCCCTATTTTATAGTGCACTTAGAAGGATAATACATTATAGTACATTAAAACTGATTTAAATATTATTTTAAAGCATTGGAAAATAGCTAAAGCTCCAATAGAGGTAGCATCCTATGATTAAAATATGGTTTGGAATAAGGGATTTCCTTTTTTGTACATATATAAAAACTAAATTAATATAAAAAGTGCCTGTTTAGACGTATGTGTTCCTTATTTTTTATTTTCTATGCCATGTTTTTGTAACATCTGTAAAGTCTTTTGCTGCTGCATATCCTTGTATGAACACATTAATACATATTAAATGGAATATGAAGGTTATAATGTTCAGTTTTATTGACTTTTATTCAATAATTACTCTATTCTCATAGATATAAGCCTTATATTGCATGACAGTTGTATTAAACTGTATTTATGTTAGTATTTAGAATAAACTGGGTTATAAAAGACAGCTAAGTGTAGTTTCTACAGTCACATTTATGAGCAGTATGGCTTTCCTAAGTATGTAACATCTGTACATGTTGGGAGGAGATTATAAAAACTATTTATATTAATCCTATCTTAAATTTTACATTAATACTATAGAGACATTACAGCAGAACTATACATCTATAGGAGATTAAAAGGAAGAGTATTAGTATTTTTCTCAAATATGCACATAGGACTGTGTGTTTTTTTCTCTTGAAAAGCAATTTTAATACCTAGTTTTGAATGCTATAATAAAATACTTTCTTATTATTATAATCCTTAAATTAATATAACAGTCACCTAATATTCATTTATGACCTGCTTTTAAAAATAGACACCTCCATGTGTAATATAAAACACAAATAAATCCTATTAAATGACATTCTCAGGCCAATTTACCCACAAAAAACACCAAACATCCTAATTGAAGCGCCTTCACATGACGTCATTCTATATGTCTGCGCGCTCCCGATTGCGCGTCCTCACTAGTCGCTGATGTCATCTGTACGTACACGTGCAGTGGGCGGAGCCAATCATAAAGCTGTAAAGGGGCTCGATCCTCAACAGCCAATCAGAGCTCTTCATATAAGTCAATATTTACGTGGTGGTCTAGTGAGGACACAGACATGATGCTTTTAAACTGGGATGTCTGGGTGAACTGGGAGGCACTGGGGGTGGTTATTAAGAGAGAAAATGAGGAGGAGAGTGTTTATTATTATTTTGGGGTGGTCAAACTTCATTTTAGCCTCAATTTAAAGACTTAAATCCAAAGCTTTATTGTTTCTAGAGGGAGAAAATACACATTTATGGTATATTTATGACTAAAATTATACTTTTATCTACATATTTATTAAGAATTGCCTAATACGAAACCTGTTAGCTGTGTTTATTTTTATTTTGTGGTGGTCAAACTACATTTTAGCCTCAATTTAAAGACTTAAATCCAGAGTTTAATGGTTTCTACAGGGAGAAAATATAAATTTTTGGTATATTTATGACTAAAATTAAACTTTTACTCAGATATTTATTAAGAATTGTCTTATTTTGTGAAATTAGAGGTGGTCAAACTACATTTTTGCTTCAATTTAACCAGAGTTTTATGGTTTCTAGAGGGAGAAAATATACATTTATGGTATATTTATGACTAAAATTAAACTTTGACCTACATATTTCATAAGAATTGTCTTATTTTGTGGAATTATATGTTGTCAAACTACATTTTTGCTTCAATTTAAAGACTTAAATCCAAAGTTTTATTGTTTCTAGAGGGAGAAAATACACATTTATGGTGTATTTATGACTAAAATTAAACTTTTATTTACATATCTCTTAAGAATTGTCTTCTAGGAAACAACCACGACATTGTTGAAAAAGAAAACCGAAACTTTTCCCTTTTTTTTGTTTTCATTTTTTATTTGAGGTGCAACTGTCTAGTGCAATTGTAACGTCACATTTGTGATGGGCTGAGGAACATGCACAAAACATCAACATACTTCTGCTAGGCATTTTCCTTTTTCTTTACCTTTTTTTGTCTTATTATTGTGTTCAGCGCTCCAGTTGCACGACAAGCAACTCAAAAAACACTTGGCTGTACAAAAGACAAAAAAAGAAATCATGAAAAAAAAAAAAAAAATCACGCGTCCCCAAACGGTAAAACAGTCCAGATAAAGTGAGCGACGGCGGAGGAGAGTTCACGTACAGTACGAGGCCGTGTGTCACTGCAGAGCTAGAGTCGAGGTCAATAATCCTCTTGTGTTGCCGCCCTGAGTAATGACATCACAGGTCAAAACCTGGCAAAACCATAGATATATATATATATATACATATATATACACATATTGAGTAAAACAACTAAAAAACCTTATATATGTATCTATGGTTAGAAACCAGGCACTTGGCAGAGTTGAATTGGAAATTTGCACTACCTAGAAACAGTCATGTCCTACTTATTTTCCATCAATTACTTTGTACACATCACAATTACAACAAATAACCTTTCCCTAAAAAAAACGTTGAATCCCTGCATAAATGTTTAACGCTCCATCCGAGAGCGGGGAGAGTGCGTTGAGGGTGGGGACGGCGACGTGGAAAACTAATGATGCGCGGCGAATATATATATGTATATATATTCAAAATTCTTTATAATAACCCCCCCGTCTCAGCATAGACGACGTGTCGGCGTCTTCAGATAAAGAAAAACTCCCATTCCAGATGGGTTGATAGTTCGTCCACTGAAAAAAGTGCATGGACCACAGCATGAAGAAATAAAAAAATGTGCTGATGAAGAGTGCTGGGCTGAGGGGCGAAGACGATGGCACACTTTCCACGGGTCACGCAGCGAGGGATTCGGCGGTAGAGCGTACTTTCCTCCTCCTGTCAGTTCCTGTCAGCTGTCAATCCCCCCTCATCATCATCACCTCGATGAAGATTGTCTGAAGCAGGTAAGAAAAGCGAACTCCGAAGTCTTTTAAATTAAATGTGCAACAAAAATAAAGTTCGTCCTCCGGTTTCCGCTCCTCGAGACGGTGGCATAGTCGGTCACTTCACAGTATGGCTCCTTCCTCCTCCTCTTCTTCCTCCCGTCACCCCGATCTCTCATCCTCTGGGTTACGCAGACGTGCCGGAGCTCTGTGAGGGAGGGAGGGCTTGCGTGGTTCCGGCGGGGACCGGGACCGGAGGCTGGTTGGCGGCGACGACGGCGGCGTTGCCGGTCGGGGAGCCGCCGGTCTGAACCTGCGCCTGGAACTGAGCCATCTGCTCGGGGCTGGCCAGGTTCTTCAGCAGGTTGTTCTCCTGCTCCAGCTGGGTGTTGCGCTCGATCAGCTCCTTGATCTGCTCCTTCAGCACCTCCACCTCCTCGCGCACGGCGTACATCAGGTGGCTCTTCACCAGGTCCTGAGGACGGAGGGAGGAAGAGCGGCACGGTTAGTGATTCATCCTGGGAGGTGAACATCTGGTTCAAACCACATTTATCCTTGTTACACAGCAAAATACACAAAAATGTCATATACGTATTCATCCATGAAGCGATTAGTCTCAACTACTGTACATATTGTATTATTTTTATTAGTCAACAACATCTGGCAGAGTTGAAAACTAGCCTCTTGGCTAACTCGGGTCCATTTACATTTGTTTGAATGTTGTTAATGTACATTCTCCCTTTTTCAAATTAAATGAACATGTGTCTTGATGTTGCCTCGCTGCAAAAACGATCTCCTCTTGTCGGATAATAAAGATCTGAACTGATCGTTTGTCATTTTTCAAGCAAAATTGCCAAATATTTGCTGCTTTCAGCTTCTTAAAAGTGAAGATTTACTGCTTTTCTTTCATTTATATCATTGTATATTTAATATTTTGGGGTTTGTCAGACAAGATGATCAATTTCAGGGCGTCACCATCGGCATTTTTTCACTCTTTTTATTTACATTTTGAAGGCTAAATCAAATTCTCATCAATTAATCATTAACTGACCAACATGCCAATCAACAGAAAATGAATGCCAACTATTATGATAATCAATAAATCGTATTAAACAGTATGTGGGTTCAGTATCTTAAATGTGAAGATGTGCTGCTCTTCTGTGTTTTATATCACCGGGGTTTTGGACTATTTGGTCACTTTTGAGGAATTATAATGGGCATTTTCTGGGACATTTTGTAGATTAAATGCATTAAATCAATTAATAAATAATACATACATATTTACACAAAACAACATGCATTAAAAGTAAATAAAGTTACTATAAAATTATAGTAATTTTAAAAATCCTCGGGGAAGGCTAAGTAAGGGATAATGTACAGCGAGCAGGTCATTGTTGTGAAATAAACCTGACAGGGCGATGCTTCACCCCGACACGGAGCGGTCTTACGTTGCCCTGAAGGGGTTTATTTCACAACAATGACCCGCTACCTGGACATTATCCCGCTTATTACACGGCTACTTACTGAAGAAATCAATAGTTTGACACAAAAACGGTCTGCTAGTGTCCCACATCAGAACTGCGGCCATAGCAACGGTCTGTTATAAAGAAGTAACAGACCGTAGAACGCCGTGATTGACCAACCAGAATCGAGTATTCAACAAAGCCGTGTAATAATATTTGTTATTCTCAGACGGATATGATTATTTGGCAATGTCACGGACACTGAAACGGGGGAGATGGAGACAGACAGACAGAAGAAAGGAGGTTAAACGCGCAAGAACTAGTCGGCCTGTCCGGCGCTCACAGAATAGGGTAATCTCCTAACAAGAGAGACTTCAGAGAGCAGGACCAAAGCACACGTTAACGTTTCAACGCCAACTGCGTCTTCATCAGAATGAAATCAGTTTTTTTACTCTGATGATGGACCTGGTCTCTGAAGTCTCTCCTTTTAGACAGAAGAACATGTCAGCCTGCCGCGCCGCGCTGCAAAGCTTCGATTACCTTCGACTATTTCTAACCGAAGCTTCGAAGCTAATATCGCAAATCATATTAGGTATTGTTTCGTGCAGCCCTATCTCCTACTAGCATGAAAAAACTACTCTTAGCTGCAGGAAAATGTGACTCAAACATGCTGTTAGGGGGGAAAACGTGTGACACAGCAGAGCGCAAAAGCTCATTTTGCGTCACTATGGCACAGCTGTCTGAATGACGACAAACAACACGAAGCCCTCAGAAGAAGGAGGATTTTTAGAGGAGAAACAGCTGCATGATGATGCCTGAGCTGTGCCAGCCTGCTGAAGGCGGATTTAATACTGTGAGCATCTCCTCCTCTGTGGACCCGCCCCTCCTCCTCCTCCTCCTCCTCCCTGCCCCGGTACGCAGCAGCCAGGGAACAAAATGTTCCTGCACCGGGGTGGGAGGAGCGAATCACCGGCGGAGTTATTTATACTGAGCCGTGGGGAGGCTGCTGCTTGCCTAGCAACACAGGACAGGGAGGGGGACTATAGGGATGTATATGCATGAGAAAGAGAGAGAGAAAGAGAGAGGAAGAGGAGGGGGGATAGCGTGTGAACCTTTAGCCTGGCTGCCAGCAAGCCGGAGGTCGTCGGTCTAAATCGTGACAGAGCAGGAAACTCCTGTTGCCTCTAATTAAAACACCAGCAGGTGCATATATATGCATATATGTGCGTAATTGCGCGTTTTTACGCACAACTCCACGTCCAGAATACAGAAAAGCAGGCGTCTTATTCATTCATTCATTCATTCTCCAACTTTGCTTTATATCTACCTCAGGTTCCCTCTATAAAAACACAACATTATCTCAGAAATATCATTTAAAAAGCACTGAAAACATGAGAAAATCAAAGCAGAAAGGAGGGGATACACTTACATAACACATGAGACAGGCCTACTTACGAACACTGTGTCTGGATTGTATTAATGCTTACCATTGCTTGTTCAATCTTGTTGTCAATGGCCACCACACTTGCACCAGAGGAGCTGGAATAGATAAAGAAAAATAGGTTTATAACAGGGTAATAATATGGTGTTGCGTTGGCACAGAGGTGAGGATTTTTATGCTACGAAAGCACAAATAAAGAAAGCGCATTATGGAGCCAACAAGAGGGAAATAAACAGGTTATAAATCAGAGGAAATAAAAGGAAATGGAGGTCGAGAAAGGCAGGATTTGACTTTGAAGGAGGAGAATCAATGAAGCCATCATTTCAGGGCATGAATGTACCGCACACATTGTGAATGTGAATACATTTATCTGTGTAATATATCCTTGATGCAATATATACACACCTCAAGTGTTTACATTTTATTTATTTACCTATTTCACAATTACCTCTGTTTACATTACATCTATTTTTATATTTTATACTTCTAGTGTAACACTTCTGTTTATATTTATTTATTACATCTATTTTATTTACTTTAAAACTATGTGTGTTTTACCTGCTATATGTTTTATCTGCTGTTATTTGTTTTAAAGCACTGACCAGAAGTGGCAGCTGTGCATCTCCTTGTATTTAATACAATGACAATAAAGCTTTCTATCTATCTACATTGCAGGTTAAAGATGGAGAGAGATATATAATGCGCAATACCTCTTGTCAACCCTGACTGATGCGCTCTCCTTTCCAAGCACAGAGGACAGAAACGATATGGAGAAATTCCTCAGCTGACAAACGCCAAGATCCATCGCCACCGTGTAACATTGGGAATTCATGCTACCCAGCCCATTGAATAAAAACCCCCAACACAGGCGCTTCTTCAGGCCGTGCAAACTGGAGCTCCAGTGGTATAAAAGTAGAAAAAACAGCGCATTATTTGGGGGGTTGTTGCGGCTCTCCGGAGCTCGCAGCACACAAAAGACTGAGCTGCAGCTCCGAGCTCTGCTGCTGCCTCTCTGGGTGATGCATGCAGGAAAAACAGCTCCAGCAGACGAGTGATTGGCTCAGAGGAGAGCTCATTAGCATAATGTATGCGAGGAAATGGCACCGGATTGGAGGAGAGTGAGCTCATTATGTGACATCTCCTCTACCTGCTGCAGCGTCCTCTATAAAAGCCCGCATCCACCCACTGAGTCAAAGGAGGGGAGATGCCTCCACTTTAACAGCAGCAGCACAGCAGCTCAATGCAGGACATTAATGCTTTCAATTTGACATAAATGGGCTTTTTCATGCTTAAATGTGAACTGCAGAGGGATGGAGGAACTTTAACTGCAGCAATGGCTCCACCTATTGGTTATAGATCATGGATTTAAGGAGGATGGAACCTGCCAATTTCAAAATAAATCAATAAATAAATAGTCACTAAAGGGACTGTTTGTAACTTTCAGAAATGCTTGTTAACAGCGACACCTGTGGCCGTTAAATCAACGAAAGTCAGCGTCGGGTTCGCGTTTGCTCGCTCTAAATAGACATGAACGAGCATCGTTTCGTAACGTTTCTCGCTGCGGAGCTCCGTCACTTCACAAGACACGGGAAACCTCTGTTGGTCTGGAGGAGCTGCAGCATTTATTTCTGCACAAACGTCCACTGTACATTCACGAGATATTCTCAGAGCTACTAACTCTTCTGCAGTGTGGAGTGAGCGCGCGATCACGTCTAGAGGTGGAGCGAGAACGAGCGTTACTAAAAACTAGTTTTTAGTAACGTTTTCATTTATTTTTGCATTTAGTTTTTATTTATTTATTTTTGCTTTTTTGATTTATTTTATATTTAAATTTATTTATGCACTATTTTCCCTCTGCATTTCACCCCTTATTTATTTACTACTTATTTATATTTATTTATGTATTTTTTTATATTTTTTAATTATTAATTTATTTTTGCATTTAATTTTTATTCATTTATTTTTGTATTTATTGACCCCATGTGATGATAATGATAACAAGGCAGAAATGCATAAAGGAATGTAAAAAGAAATGTGTACAGAAAAAAATATAGAAATAAATACGTTTGGGGAAATAAATAAGGGGTGAAATGCAGAGGGAAAATAGTTAATAAATAAATAAATTTAAAAAATAAATAAATAAAAATGCAAAAAAAAAAAAATAAATAAAAAATAAATGCTAAGATAAATTTAACAAATTTTGCTACATTTAATGACATTTATTTAGTTATCTAGCCATTTATTTATTTTCGCAGGTTCCGTCCTCCATATTTATTAAAGGGACTCTACACAGACTTCATTGTAATTTGATTAAACATAATCGATGATCCTGTGGTAAAGTCTGACCTCAGCGCTGTCCAGCTGTGAGAGTAAATAAACATCTACACTGAAAATCAATGGGCGAACAGAGTCCGACAACAGTAGAAACAGTAGAAGCGGAGCTCCTTTGTCTTCTTTACATCCGTTTGAATGAAATGGGAACACGCTGTTCTTTACAGTAAAACAGGACCGCCCCTCCGCTCCGTATTAGGCTCTCCCACAAATTATTTAGGAGTTTTTTTTTATTTCTGTGACGTGTGATGGAGCTGAAACACTGATTTAATCAACAAAAATTGCAAATATTTGCTGGTTTCCAGCCACTTAGATGTGAGGATAAACAGATTTTCTTTGTTTATATTGTAGTAAATGGAGTATTTTGGCGTTTGGGGATGTTGATCGGACAAAATAAGACATTTAAAGACATCAACTTGGACTGATGTCATGGAAACACACAGTTTAGATAAACAGCACACAAAGATAAGGAGGTATTGTAAACAACTGTGGTAAAGATAAAGAGACTGAAACTAAAACCAGTCAGGTGTGCTGACCACGCGGACACATTTTAATTTAATCAGTAACTAACGTCAGACACCATTAAGCACCTTAGCTGTGTTATAACTGGCTGCAGCGTTCATTGAATCGAGCTCAGTAAGTGTGTCAACAGGAGAGTTTGGAGATCAGAAACATGTCTGAGGAGAAGATAAAACCCTCAACATGATCCTATCTTTGTGTTTTAGGTAGGGCTGTCAAAACGCCATAATAACGCAATTAATTAAAACACGATCTTTCAGAGGTTGTCACTGGCTCAGGTTTAAAGCTAGAGTGAAGATACTGGTATCATATGAAACTAGTAAACATAAAGAATCCATCGGTACCAACCAGGTCATACTAGCTTGTCATAAAGGAGGCTAAATGACGCTCCAAACTTGCGCTAAATTTTGACGAGGAAAAACTGTCATGGTCATTTTACAGACATGCCCACTTTATGATAATCACATACAGTTTGGGGTAAGTCATAGTCAAGTCAGCACACTGACACACTGACAGCTGTTGTTGCCTGTTGGGCTGCAGTTTGTTATGATTTGAGCATATTGTTTTATGATAAATGCAGTACCTGTGAGGGTTTCTGGACAATATCTGTCCACTCCCATGTAGATAAGAGTATTAAATACTTGACAAATCTCCCTTTAAGGTACATTTTAAACTGATGAAAAATGTGTGATTAATCACGATTAAATATTTGAATTGATTGACAGCCCTATTTTTAGTGCTTCTGACGGGATTAAGTGATTTTAGAGAACTGGAAAATAACGTGTTTGTAGTGACTTCTCCTTTTTCTTTCTTCCAAAAGGAGCAGCGTCACATTTGCAGAGACACCATTCATGTATTGCTTATGCAAAAAAACAAAATGTTGGGAGACAAATATTAAACTCTCGAGAGAAATTGGGTGCAAAACAAAAGTACAGTTTGTCAACTGTAGGAAAATGTAGATTTCATGTTGTCCAGACTGTATAAATATTGGTCTATTGGGAGACTGAAATCTATTAGTGGCGTGATAGGGAAGCAAATATGGGCCAACTGGATCAATTGAGGAACTGGAACATCACGCTTATCTCTGGCGGTTGAGATTGGAGGGGAAAATAAACTGAAAGCAGACAAGATAAAGTCTGTCCAGGACCACGTTTGCAGCTCTCACACTCACGCACAGTCAGGCGTAACAACATGCATGTGCAAGAACACGGTGTCCTCATACACACTGACGACCCTGCAGGGCTGCTGCTGAGCGGGAGCACACACATGCTGAGGTGATGTGCAGGTGTTACGTTTCCTGGATCTTTCATAACTTAAAACGACAGACAGAAATACATCCAACGATCAAAACACAAAGCCCCTCGTTTTAATCTCCCAGCTACACCACCGTCGGCGACCCCCCTGACAACGTGACAACACTACAGCCATCGTTACCTCTTCAGATGCTTCTCCAGCTCCCAGAAGAGCAGCTTTAGGGCCATGGCGTTCCTGCCCAGCGCTCCTCCTGCCCCGGCCAGCCCCTTCTCTCTCATTCAGGCTATAAAACACACCCGCCCCACTAAAAACACCCCCAACACCACCACAACCACCACCGCCACCTCCACCGTCCTCCTGACCTGCGCCCTTTGGCCCCTCAGCTGTGGGAGATTCACATAGGGGAGCCTCACCAACAATGGAGGACCGTGATGGGAGTGTGTGTGTGCGTTCAACGGGAGATGTCCCCTTACTAAGCCCGGATCACATCTCAGACGATTGGGCGCACGGCGAGGGGAGATAGGTGGGTGTTGTGTGATGTCACTGCATAAGGAGTCATGTCACCTCCCCTTCTGTTGTTATATAAACTGTCAGCAGAGATTAAAGTGACGCGTCCAATCGGATGAGCCGCTTTTGACCACACACCTCGTTAGCACGCCAACAAGCCACTCCCTTCTCGCGCGCTCCTTCACGTCGTTTCCTGTCCTGATGCTGATGGACTCATATGGCCTCATATTGTGCGTGCAAATTCCCTGAATATAACAACAAACATCTCCGGCATTTCCTCACACGCCGCCCCTCCTCGAGGAGAATGTGTGTGTTGTACCAGACATGCCTTTAGCCGCCTTGTCGCTCCACATCAGTGGATGCACGCTGGACGCACACACTTGCAGTATGGGAGCACGTGCATGTTCATGTTGGCTCCCACGCATCACAGCCTGGACAAAGACGATCAAAACTAGCTGATGCACGGCACAAAAAACGTTGAGTAGAGGAACTGTAGAGAACAAAGGGAATCGAAGATGGCGCGCAGTTGTGAGGACCACAAAATGGCGGCGAAGGGGGTGCGCAGACTGAGTTTGTTGGTGCGATTGAGCTCAATGCATGCAGTGAGATTATTAACCTCATTAGGATAAGGTCACGTCATCTTTTCCTCCCCAAAAATGTATGCGACACTAATCCCCGAAACAGTTAAGGGCCTGAAAACAAGCGTTTTTAAGACGTAACGGGAGACAGAAACTAATAAAATATCACAAAAATTGCTTATTTATAAGTTGAAAACAAACCCCTTCACATACTGTATGTCTGTACATTGTGTTCTTGCAGAGTTGGGGTCAGCGTACGCATGACCGCCTGGAACAAAAGGCTAGAAAAGGCTCGTCTGAGGAGGGGAGCGTTCGACTTTGAGCCAATCGCTGACGCCGCAACAGACTCAGCCCAGCCAATGGCGACGTCATGACATCACAGATGGGATGCTTTCATTCATAATGCATCCACGTCCATCTAAAGCTTGTGTGTGTGCGGCATGAGCAAAGAGCTGACCCATATATTACCTAACCACTATGTTAAAGCTTAATGTATGCTCGTACTACACGAGGGAGACTTAGACACTGGAGTAATACGCTGTGGTAATGTAGTAATACTTAGTTTAAGTTAGGTGATGAGCTCTCCGCCTTGCCAAAATGTGGATAAAACAATTAACAGGCAGAGCTCTCCTTTAAGCCTTTAACAAAACACCGCTCCACCGCATCTTCATCCATCACAACAAGCTTTCTACTCTAGACAAACACCTTCAACCTTCTTATAAAAACATCACCGGCTACATGATTTTAAACAGATCTTAACAGGAAATAAAAGGGTGGTGGTGCACGTTTTCGCCACACCCTGTGGAGCTTACATAAGGGCGGATGTGTAGCCACAGTGTGGCAGCAGACGACATGCATGTGGAGGAATAATAAGAACAGATGGTGCTCGCATTGCCCACATAGTTAAAAATATAAAGTTTCACTGGAAAACAAGGAGTGAACTATATTTGAGTGAAGTGACACCTACCTTTATACCCAAATCCTGGTAGCTTTAGGGTCCAACTGATGTTTAAATTAAGGTTTAAATTGAATCTTTCTTAATTTTAAGCTAGTTTTAAAGTTTGGGGGACATGATTTAAAGTTAAAGACTGATTTAATCAGGTTTAAAAGGCCCTGATGCACAGTTTGGGGCCGTCTGCTAGCGTCTGTCGGCCTAGTTTATGTTTAGTTTTTGTGTCCCACATCATTGGCTCTAGTCTGCCCGTGTCGGAGTTTTTTCGGCCGATTCAGCATGTTGAATCGGCTTTAGCACCCCTCAGTGAGTGAAATCAGTGCACGAGAAGAGAAACGGAAGTGAGGAAAGGAAGCAGACGAGTAAAGTCAAGAGGAAAAACACAGAAGAAGAATAAAAAAAATGAATTGGCAACTATTTTGATGCATGATTTGAACTATTTGAGTATTTATTTTCTAGCAAAAATACCAAACACACCTCTCTAGTTCCTCAATTGTGAGGATTTGCTGCTTTTTGTTGGTCATAGGTGAAAGCACACTGAAGGGTTTAGGACAAAACAAGCAGGGCTGAAACTAACGATTATTTTTATTATCAATTAATCTGCAATTTATTTTCTCGATTAATCGTTTAAGTCGAAGTTCGTCCATAAAATGTCAGAAAATAGGGAAAATGTCTGTCCCAATTTCGCAAAGTCCAAGGTGACGCCTTTAAATGCCTTGTTTTGTCAGCCCAAAACCCAAATATATTCAGTTTAATATGATATAAAACAGAAAAAAAGCAAGAAAAAAACAGCCATTTTACGAAGTAATCGTTAGATGCGTCCCTAACCTTTGAGTCGGGAGCCTTAAAAACAGCTAAACTAAGGGAGGCTTATATGTAAATTCACACATATCTTGAGACTAAAAGACTGTATCTTCATAATATAGAATTTGTTTTTTAAATCTACACAACCGTCAAGAAGATGTGAAGGTAAAAGAAAGCAGAGGAGCGGCTAAATGTTCCAGAAAAGCATCAGATCAATAGTGCGAACACAAACCTAAAAGCCTTCTTGTGTATTTGAGGTACATAAACTAGAAGTCCCCCCTTCTGCCACAACCCTCCCTTTATCCACACATATCCACAAAAGCATCCAGCTGAGTGTAAGTAACACTTCCGCCTCACTTTATTGTGCCATCTGAGTGAAAGCAGAGCCGCGCCGTCACTCAGGCTGCAGTGTGTGGTCTTGACAACAATCCAACAACTGGAAGATGTGTGAAAATGTGATAACGGAGGACGTTATGAAGGAATTAGTGAAGGAATTCACTAAACTAGATGATGTCAGACACTATCGTACTCTTATACCCCTCCTCAAATAATGTTCTCTCCTTGCATCCCTCGTTTTTTCATCGCTCTGTACGGCGCTCTGTGATTCGCCCGCCTCCTTCCACATCACTTGTCCTCGAGCAGTTGGGAGCGCTCGTGTGTGTGTGTGTGTGTGTGTGTGTCCCGTTTGTGTGTTTGCAAACTGGCGGGATCCGGTTTCGGATGCTTTGAACACAGAGGAGAACCGAGGCCGACAGCAAGATCAACCCCACTGCACATACACACACGCACTTCACTTGAGCAAAGGAAGTGTGTTTACATCCAAATTTAGAAATCAAAAAAGTGACAAT
Source organism: Sebastiscus albofasciatus (assembly GCA_916701655.1). Taxonomy (NCBI): domain Eukaryota; kingdom Metazoa; phylum Chordata; class Actinopteri; order Perciformes; family Sebastidae; genus Sebastiscus; species Sebastiscus albofasciatus. The sequence goes on from CAKAOI010052749.1 coordinate 16,555, forward strand.
TACATAATCAAATCTGGAGCATGCAATCATTTTACTGTTTTCAAGGTATAATTCATGAAGGTAGCAATCAAAAGCGACCTTCTACTTGTTTGTATCTGGGGATAATGTCTCTTGATCTTTGCCCAAACAGACAAAACAAAGAGCAGCAACGCCCCAAAACTCGGCCAGCTCTCATGGCATCACAGAGCTGCGGGGTAGCGGCTCTCTGGAGCGAGGGAATCGCTCGCTGCCATGCACGCAATGCCTTACATAACCAACCTCTCTCCGTGCCATATGGGCCACGAAACAGAGGAAGGAGAGGAGACTGCATCATCTCTGCTGGTTTACACTGCAGACATGCAGACAAACTTTCAACACCCTCACATGTGTAGACATGTTTTTAACAGAGGTAAAAATAACAGATGGAGTTTTTGTGTTCTACGTTTAGCGAGGAATGATGTTTAAAAAATGCCAAAAAGATGATGTAAAGAGCATGCATGAAAAATTCCCCAAATCTGAGGCGAAGCAGATAACACATAAAACAAAAAAAGAAGCATATCCTCACAATTTAGCAGCTAGATTTATGTTTTTTTCACGCAATTAAGGCTGCAGTGTGGCGTTCATTTTGAATGTAGTGTGTTTGGGCAGGTGTCGAAGAAAAAAACGCAACGGCTAGCGGTGGAAAAGTAGAAACAGAATCAACGCAACCCGACATAACGCTGTGGTGGCCAATCACCCGCGATCCAGAGCTGTACAACCCAGCCATGAGGGAACAAAAGACGTTAATTGTAGCAGTTAATGGGCCATTAAAGTGACACTTAAGTTACTTAAACAATTAATACAATTATCAAAATAATGGACAATTATATTCTACTGTCCATCGACTAATCGATCCGTAGATTTATCAATTCATCTCTGGCACGTATGCACCCACAAACACACAAAGGAAAGACCTTGAGAAGACAGCACGCTTGGGTTGCACAAACAGCAGCGATTAAAGGATTACACAAAATCTGGCTACAATCAATACATCTCCTCCTGCCTCCGGTTCTGTCTGCATACGCCACAAACTGGCAACAAGGCTCTTCGTATGTATATTTGCAGTTGTAAGAGCTTTGTATGCACAGACGCACACATCATTTCTGGCTCTGTACGACAAATTTCACACATAAAACTGGGATTCAAAAGCCCCCTACTCCCTCTGTGTTAAAATAAACATTATACAATCAAATATTACGCAACCTCACGACACTGCAACAACATTAAAACACGTCACAGGAAGTGGTGCTGCAGCCACAAGGCTCTACACAGTGTGTCTGTTAATGTAAACAGAGTTAGAGAGCTCACTGATAGTGTATTAACAGCAAGGATCTTCTCAGCAGCGGTGGAGTAACTTTGCTCGAGGCTCTCCGCGGCGTGCCGGCTCCATGCGGTGGTCTGAATGTGTGCTCACAGTAGGAAAGGTCGAGGCTCTGACACTAAACAAGGACCGGCTTTACGCAGAAATATTAGTACTGCTCTTTACCAGGAAGTGTCACTTTCATGGGGAGATTAATGTTTATCTATGACAGGTAGTAGAGTGGTCATGTTACGGTTTGCCTCAAAAAATAAACACAAGAAACTGGAACAGCGAGGCCTTCCGTGAGAGAGAGATGATAAATATTTTGGACAGACTAAGGAGACTCTGCCTGCTTTATGGGTGACATCCCTTTGCTCTTTTATTCAACAAAGAGTCACATTACATTCATTTCCATCTAGTCTCCGAGGGCCAAGCATAGAGACAACGTGCTCCGCCAGATACTTTTAACTCTACGTTCATTTTTTCCATTTTCCATGTTTATTTTAAGACAAAAACCCCTGAGATATTGGTTGACTTGAAATCCTAAACAACAAGCATGGCTTAATAAAACACCAAGTATCATTCTCCGGTCTCTCAGGTCATTTCATTCATGTGGAACGTTTAAAAAAGCTGAAATTTCTGTATCAAAGACAGAGCTCAACAATAAGGATTGCCCACGTAGGGCTAGTAAATCTAGCAACTCACTTGCTCAATCAGGAAAGAGGTAAAAAAAAAAAAACAATTAAACACATTGTTTTTTTCCAGAGTTGATGATTTAAGTAGGTACGGTGTGAGCCTTCTCGCTTCCTTCTCATCTCTGTGGAACATTGCACACGTCATGCACAGTACCGACCGGGCACTCGGGCATTTTAATTATGCTGAAAACAGGAGTCCCAGATTAATTTACTTTAATAAAGATATGAGACATGATGATTTACTTTAGTATTTGTTGCTTTTTGATAACCACTAATAAATAAAACTAGTAGATGGTTAGATGTCAAAGCAGACTTGTTATATTTCCTGCTCGCAACCTCCACTTCTTCTTCTACTCTGTTTACTGGCCGATAACACCAATTTCTACGCTGTAGCCGAGTTTACTCACTCAAAACCAGTTAATAGAAATGACAAGTTCGCTTAATTGTGTGGAAACACGGCTAGTGGCAGTGTACAGTTGCTCAGAAGTATACAGTATATTCTCCTCTTGCAGCTCAGCTGGATCCTTTCAGGTGTTTTGGCACTAAAGTTTTAATTATAGGATCTTAAATATCACATTTCTCTCCTGTAGTGTAAGAGTGAAACGACCGAGAGAAAGAAAACAACAATACAGGTGTTGTAAGAGAGTAACACAACCAGTTAAAACCAGTAATGTTCGCTCTGCTCCTCTTTGTGTAAATGCCAGAAGGAGAAAAGCAGCATTAAAATCCTCTCTCCTGTAAACACCTACCATTTCACACATGTACAAACACCATAAACCTTCCTGACAGGTGAGCTCATAAAAACACTCCTTCTGAGAACGGCAGACAGACGTGCACGGACACATGTTGCATCCTCTCTTCATGGATCTGCAGCTCTGCAGGACGGCACAAGGCGAGCAAACGTGACACCAGTCTACCCCCCCGGCCCCGACAAAAAAAAACACCCCACCCATGCTGCCTAAAAGTGAACCTGTCAGAGCCGGGCCAGAGCTTCACAAACATCAAGATGCACTTTCAGAAACGACAGCAGAGCCGGAAAACATTTCCCTCCCAATGTCATCTCAAGTAGGACTCAAACATGATGGTGTCTGAACGAAAACGTGCACGTGATGCATCCATTAATAATGAAGTCAGACCGCTAACATGCAAAACAAGCTCTTTAGGCTGCAACTAGGGATTATTTTAATGATGTACTAATCTCCTGATGGTTTTCTTTCTTTGTTCTACAAACTAAAAAACAATTTCCCGAAGTCCAAGATGACATTTTCAAATTGTTTTTAGAGCTGAAACGATTAGTCAATCAACAGAATAAATAATCACCAACTATATTGATGATTGATTAATCGCTAATGTGATTTTTCATGCAAAAATGTAAGAAAATGCTGATTTCAGTCTCTCAAATATGGAGATTTCCTGCTTTTCTCTGTTTTATATCATATTAAAGTAATATATTTGGGTATTGAACGGACAAAAAAAGACATTTAAAGACATCACCTTGGACTTTTTTCACTATTTTCTATCGACCAAACGATTGATCTAGAAAATAATCAATAATGAAATTAACTGTTACTTGCAGCCCTGCTTGTTTTGCCCTAAAACCTTCAGTGCGCTATCACATATTACAAAAAGAAAAGCAGCAAATCCTCACAATTGAGGAACTGGAGGGGTATGTTTTGTATTTTTGCTAGAAAAAAAATACTTAAACAGTTCATCAATCATCAAAATAGTGGCAGATTATTCTTTTTGTTGATTAATTATTTGTCTTTAGAAGCAAAAAAGAACAAAAAATAAGTGTAATTTGGTATAAAATCAATCAGCCTCATAGTGCAAGTTTAAGTTGATTGTAATAGAATGGGAACTAGAGAGACATAGATTAATCTGTCAATTATTTTCTTGATTAACTGATTAGTTGTGTGGTCTATAAAATGTCAGAAAATGGTGAAAAATGTCACCCAAAGTCCAAGATGACATCCTCAAATGTCTGTGTTTTGTCTGCAACTCAAAGACATTCAGTTTACTGTCATAGAAGAGTAAAAAAAACAGAAAATATTCACATTTAAGAAGCCGAAATCAGATTTAGACTTTTTTTTCCTGAAAAAAAATCACTCAAATCGATCATCAAAATAGTTGTTAATTAATTTAATAGTTGACAACTAATCAATTAATCGTTGCAGCTCCACTTCTGATGGCACAAAGTTGAACTTCATACGACATCTTTTGCAATAGGACAAATAAAAGGCTTTTTCCCCCTAATAGTCTGACTCATTCAGTTCAGACAGGCTCATATAAACTTGACCATGGGAAGAGTGAATCAGTCCATCCCTAACATAAGCACACCTACTGAGTTATAAACACTGCTAAAGGTTAGATGATATCTATCACCGTACCGCTGGGGCCTTCTGCAGCCAGTAACCACACTCATCAAATATTATCATACACCCATTTCTGATAGGAAGCATCACTTCTTTGTGATTCAGACATTGCGTGCAGGAAGGACCTTTCCACTCAGCTGTGAGGCTCGTTTTAGGTCAGTGATTCTCAAAGCACGTTAGGGTTATATAAACAACTGGCTGGGTGGATTCATGAACCAACACTGCCGCCTTGTGGGCTAACAGCAGTAGACCAGCGTGAGAGAGAAGAATGACAGTAAAGTTAATGTCTCTACTGAAGTGTGGCATCGTTGTCACATCTCGTTAACAGATTAACTAGCTTCAGGTGTGATTTATGGCTCCTGACAGATGCCGCCCAAGAAATAAGAAGCGTCTCTAGACTTCCACAAAGCTGCTGTCTGACCTCCAATCTAAAGATCCACCGACCAAACATGAATAACTACACAATAAGGCAGAAAACATGATTGTAAATGGTATGCAAAGGCAGGCAAAACCTGAAAAAAAGACCAGCTTATACTGCAAAAACAATGGCAGAGTTTCCATATAAGCACATCTGTTTCAGTTCAACTACCTGGTGCGTCTCACGCTGCCGTCAAATAAAAAAACACCAGCAGATGTGCCTGCTGAGAAGCCTTTCAGCCAGGTTAACTATTCATATTTTATAAGAGCTTTTAAAAAACTAAATAATATGTAATTTAAGCTTAATTGTGGGACAAATCATGCAGCAAGTTTCCAGTCATAGGTAGCATGAGAAGGAGCGTTCTGGTACATTAAACTCCACATGTGTAACCTCTTAAACTCTTAGTTTTACCCTTAAAACTCCCCCCAGATTTCTTTATACATTACTTCATTTACAATTGCCCAACAAAACGCTCATTTCCACAAAAGTATCTTCTTCTAATCTCCCAGTTTTGTAGATTTGTTTGCTCAAAACAATATAAGTTTATTTATGAGGTTAACATTGTTGAAAGAATATTCCATTAGGAAAACAATTGGTTTCCTTCAGGAAAAATATGAGTTTATCTAGAATAGACAGGTTAGGGTGTTGCATGATATAGTAAATGTACAGTCAGCAGTTTATCTTTGGGATTTGTAGGCCATTAAATTTGTTACTGATGAAATTGAGAAAAAATAGTTAATTATGAAATTAGGACCACATCAGTTCATATTATAATATTTTAAGTTGTAAAATTGTAGTCTATTTTATTTGTATTTTATCAATCACAAATTGTATTGTACTTAAGTTGTGTACTTTCATTATATTTCATTGATATTTTATTAATCACTTATTTTATTTTATTTTATTTAAGTAGTACAATTATATCCCATTTTATTATTTTATTAATCACTTATTTTATTGTATTTAAGTCGTATAATTGTATTTTTTTTATTATTTTATTAATCACTTACTTTATTGTATTTAAGTTGTATAATTGTATTCTTTTTTATTTTTATTTTACTAAGCACTATTTTATTATTTTATTAATCACTTATTTCATAGTATTTAAGACATACAATTTAATTCTATTTCATTATTTCATTATTACCCTTTTCTATTGTATTCAAGTTGTATCATTTTATTCTATTTTATTGTTATTGTATTAATCTATACATTCAATTTCAAAGTATTTAAATTGTGTAATTGCATTCTATTTTACTGTTAGTTTATGAATCACTTATTTTATTGTCTTTAAATTGTATAATTTTATTCCATTTTATTATTTTATTAATGTAGTTTTTACTTCACACTGTTTAACTTTCAATTCTACTTTATTTTATTTTTATTATTTTATTGTCTCACGTGTATTGGTCTCAAATTCAAATTGTTATATTCATCTGTGTAACTCTTACATTTGAAACATTTTAAACACTTTCACATAAACAAACATTATGATTTATATACCTTGGTTATAAAGTCCGCAAGTTTGATTCTTGAATTTAAATAAATCTCATGTAAAAAGATGTAAAGTGAATTCTGTACAGTTTCGTTTCTTCCAGGAGAAAATGCAACACAGTCCACTGAGGACTAAGTTTGAAACTTAAAGATGATGTGTGTCAGTTTATTCTCGTCTTTGTCACGTCTATTAGTCATTCATTAGTCGAGCATGTATAAACAATGCTGCGGTACACCTTACATTCTTATCCTGGGGTGTGTTCACCAGAGATATGCTTCACAAATATGTTTGTCGTTAGGCATGACTCACTGCTCAGTTTTATGTTTATACCATAAATAGATTTAGAATACGTTTACAATCTGAACGCTACGTAAACTACAGACTACGCCCGTCACAATAATTACTATATCAAGTTATCATTCAATATATGGACCTCACTGACTTATGGTCCACAGCTCTGGTGCGGGAACATTTTGTGTTTAAGCCAAATGAGAGGGGAGTGTTGTTGTTACTTAAATCTAAATTATAGCTAATATGTTCTTACTTTTCTTTTAACAAAGGTCTTCCTACTTCCGGCTCCTTTGCTCGGACCACACCCATCTTCAAACGTGACCTTCATTTTGACTTCAACGACACACCTGCAAACTTTCGTGACTGCATCTTGCAAGGTTGTGACCTATCGCAGTGACAAAAGACGTAAATCCTCCTACAGTATAGTAGTAAAAATGTCTAGGTCTTCTCTTGGAAACGCCTGGGATCGTCACACCGTGGCACTTAAAGAAGCTAGCATTTTCTTGAAACCATACATCATAACATGGACTCCCATTTCTGACAGTAGCTCCAAGCATTTAGATGTTTGGTTTTAACCGTTGGGGGCGCCCTTCACCTCGTAATAGCTCAGTTTTGGATGGCGAGCAAATTAAAAACAGGCGTGTCGATATCAACATCACGAGTCAAAGCCGGTATAACTGCAGAGCTTGACAGGCAGATGAAAGACCAACAGAGAGTGAAGCGCTGCATAAAAACTAAACAGCTTTCAGTCACATACTGACATGAAACACATAAGTCAGTTTAAGTGCTTCGAAATGACAATCAGCTCAGAAACCAAACCAACATGTTATTCTCCTTACTTTTAGAAGACCAACTGATCATCTACTGATGCTGAGAAGTCATGAGATGATTGTTAACGCCTTTAAAAAACAGAAAGTAAGCTTGCACCCCCAGAACTTCACACAGCAAAATATTCAGTCACTAAAAGAACAAAGCTCTTTTGACAACCGTATGTGCCTTGCCAAGCGCAACAAAAAGGAGTCTTGACTCTTTTAGATCCACCGTAAGTCCCCCTGCTGATTTCCCTTTGTATTCAGGCTGTAAACTCGGTGCCCCTCAACCGCTGCTGCACACACGTTTGCGTCATGTTACCTAATAAAACACCGGAAAAAAAACACTTCAAATTTAAAAAGAATGCCGCTAATATAAAACTGTTGAGCGTGCAAAATGAGCAAATAATAAAGATTGCACCTCTAAGTTTTATGGCTCCAAAGGATGAAGTCATACAGATAAATTACCCTAATAAAACGCACTAAATGCAATATCACACTTCATACAGTATATCTTTGACGTTTAGTTGGCAGGGAAATACAAAACTGTTATTGTATTTTTTAACAAACGTAAAGGAAATATTTTTAGATTCTTGTGGTAACGTGTTGACTGAAGAATAGAAGATTACTTTGGCATAGTAAATTATTCCAAAAATAATGCCTTGAACCAGAGTGTTCAATATACTTTACTGTGAGGAAAAATGAGCATGGCCATTTTCAAAGAGGTCCCTTGACCTCGGACCTCAAAATATGTGAATGAAAATGGGTTGTATGGGTATCAGCATATTTTGTTATGCTAAATGCAGTACCTGTGAGGGTTTCTGGACAATATTTGTCATTGTTTTGAGTTGTTAATTGATTTCCAATAATAAATATATACATACATTTGCATAAAGCAGCATATTTGTCCACTCCCATTTTGACAACAGGTGTATAATATGCTGGAAGTGTGTGTGTGAAAGTTCTTCTACTGTGAAGCGATGCTGGCAGATATCCAAAAGTCAAATCATACCGGCACCGACCTGCCGGTTGAAATTCCACCCGGGCGGCACGAGGACCTGATGAAAGCCCTGATTAATACCACCGTCCCTACGGCGCTCTCACTGACGGATATAGAAACAGACAGCAAAGCAGGTGAAAAGACTCAATCCTGCAGACACACCTTCACATCCCTGTTTTACAACATGACACACGAGTCACGCACACAGCTGTGCTCGATCAGGCGTTGTCAGAGTCGTGACAGCTGCAACGTGACGCCGTTAAAGAGCCAAACTGGACTCTGACAACAGGTAATCAGGTGCTCTTGGTACAGCAATCATCCTGGCGAACTAGTTGTTTGTTTAAAGGGCGGGTCCCTCATTTTTTAGGTTTTTATATCATTCTGTAGCTTCCCAGTGGCGTTCCTTATGTATTCAAATCCGAAACTGGTACTCTCATAGGTAAATACAGGTGTAAATGCCTCCGTGTTAGCTTCACTATGGCACAGGACTGGATGCTATTAGTTTAGGGGAAACACTGCATGCATGCAGGGAAAGGAGAGGGATATTTTAAGAGTGGAAAGAGAAGAAAAGGGTAGAGGAGAAGAGTTCGGACAGCTGACACATGACGCAAAACTGCAAATGGAAAGGAGGCAGAGGGTGACAAAAGGAGATAAACGCAGAATGACATGAGCATGACTATGAACAAAGCAGACACACTCAGACTGTCTGCAGGACAGTGGACGATTCATGACAAGAAAAGGGGCCGACTAACGGACGGATAGACGGAAACACACCATGCAAAAGACGCACAAACACAGTCATGATGGGGTGCCACGAATTGCTGACAAAAGCCTCCACACACAGAATACAGTCCTGCTCTGTCTGCAGCTGAATATGACGACTACATCAACATTAAACCAGCAGTTGTTGCACCCTCCGTCTCTCCGTCTCTCGAGTTCAGACACAGCTGACAATACATAAACAGCTTCAGCTCACCAACTACCTGCTGTGCTGATAATTGAATTAGAAGTATGTTTACTTGTTTGCACAGCAACTGTTGTTTTAATCACGGAGCTACTTAGAAGTCTCCATTGCAGGTCTGATGTATATACCGTGTGTTTGACCAACATTTTCACGTTTCTCCACAAAAGAAATCACACAAAAGCACCACTTTAAAGAGATGTGCTCTTAAGTTTCTTGTAGATGTGTAACGATTCGTCTACTACATCGATGCATCGATTTATATTCCTACGATCCAACTACATCGATGCAAGTTGTCCTAGTAGTCGACTAACACTCATACGATTTTGTCGACTAATCAATTAGTTAACCTATCGACAAAGAATCACACAAAAGCACCACTTCTTCCCCTCTAGTGTTTACCAGAGATGTGCTCATAAATTTCTTTATAAGAAATAAGAAATTCAGCATGAAGAAAACTATAAAAAAATGACCAAGACCAAAACGACCTATTAGTCAACTAACCGACTACTTTGCAGACAGTTTGCATTTGTTTCCAACAGCTGAATAAAAGTCACAATCTTCAAAAAGTATTTCAGTTATGGGTGCCTGGGTGAGGCTGACAGTCCTCAGTCAAACTCCCTCCGTACCCTGCAGGCATTATTGTTGTACTCACAACATGAAACTCCTGCTAAACCAGAACACGGGACAGTACAGTGGTAACACTAGACTGCTGCCACAACAGTGCTCCATTTCTCTGCAGGGAGAGTTTATCAGATTTATGCAACACAATGACCAGACCCTCTACAGCACAGACTCTGAAAGACTGCAGCTTCAAATGGGGTAGGGGAGGGTTTTTTTTCAGGGCATCGACTCTATTTAGACCAATACCATACCTTTTTAGAAACTACCTGCAGCTGTAATAACCACTTTCACGCTGCAAAACTAACAGGAGTAATTGTTCATGTAATTAAACCACTGCACAGCTCCCCCCGGGGGGATACAAATCAACAAATCCAGTGTCTAACAAAAGACTGAACCTGAGAGGAGATAGAGACGCAAGTACTGAACGACAAAGGAAGGATAGTGCAACCTTAGTGACACAAATGGAGGAGCTAAAGGAGGTGGATGTGTGATAGTCGGGGGGTCGATCCACGGCAGATCAGCTGCTGAGTCACCAGCTCCCTCAGTGACTCAGCAACTCCACTGCTTCTACTCCAGTTACTGATATTTTTACAATAACACGTCCAGCGAGCTGTTTTTCAACCACTGTCCTCTGGAGGCTGACCTCAGGGGAGAGGGGATCAAGCAAATAGCAAATGGGACAAAACCAGACAGACCAGTTGCAGGATGCTGTTACAAGCAGAGCAGGATAGTTATGGTGAGGAAATATCTCACTGCATGTTTTGGCATTCAATATTACTGCAAAAGAAAGTATTTGTGTTTCAATGAGAAGCAGTGTGAACTACAATGTTAACTTAACTAGAGAAAATAGATTCACCTATGTATCATGATTTTTTTAATGCCAGAATCGGTATATTTGCTTCATTTGAGTCTATGCAGAGGTAGAAGGAAGTTTTATTGTTGTAGTCTGAGCAACGTGACGTATTGAAAACCTTAATCTGCAAAAAAGAGTATACGTTAGAATAAGAGCTTTATATCCTCACCTGTCGTCCTCTCCTTCAGCGTGCTGAGTCCTGAGGCCTGCAGCAGCGGCCATGAAGGCGCTGGCCTCGGCCGACATCCCCATGTGGGCCAGCGTTCCAGCCGCACCGCCGGCCTCCGCAGCCCCATCTCTACTTACTGCCACCCCCAGCCTAGGCAGACCCGGCAGCCCCAGCAGGCCCTGGTGCTGGAGCAGAAGCTTCTGGGCGTCCTCCAGTTGGGACGCCCTTATGGAGCTCCCTCCTCCGGGGACCTGGGTGAGCGTCGCACCCAGGTTAAGGAGAGGCTGGAGGTCAGCTTGTAGTGCAGTCAAAGGCATGTAGGGGGGCATGTGGGTGGGCAGTACTGGGACTGTAGCAGCGGAGGGGGGCTGGATTTGTGGCGGTGGGAGGGTCTGTTGCTGTCCTGTAAAAGCTGGCTGACCTGGATGTGGTAGCTGCTGAGTAATGCTGATCGGCGGCTGTGCTGTGACCCCTGGAACTGGTGGTAAGATTCCTGTTGTAAGATGCGGCAGTGGAGGCTGGACCTGCGTCTGGAAGGGAGCAGTGGGCTGGATAAAGTCTGGCTGTCGGACACTTCCTGGAGCTATGACACCTGTGTGGAACTGAGGTGCAGGGTAACCTCCCTGGTGGGGATCCACAGTGTAGGGAAGCTGCTGGGGTATTACAGCAGGAAGCTGTGGCATTGCTGTCGGCAGCATGACATTAGCGACTGGTTGCTGCATGTGGGCCCCAGCAACAACCTCCTGGGGTGAAACATAGGTCAGAGTAGTCGTTTGGGCCAATCCCTGTGGTGGGCTCTGCATTGCTTGTGGACTGGTGAAGTCCTGGCTCGGCTGCTGGTAGGACTGAAGCGTGTGAGGTGGCTGTACAGCAGCAGGTACATTCCCTGCATCCGTCTCCACGGCCACCTCAACACCTTTTGGTGCCTCGGATGTAGTCGGATGAGGAACCTCCTTTTCATAATAGTCCGTACACGTCCATCTCCCTTTGCGGAACGGCTCAGAGTTAGTGTCTAGTTTGACCACCCGGAAACGAGAGCCGGTAGCGGTCTGAGTTTGGGTGTGCTGGGTTTGAGCTGTTCCTCCTCCAGCAGGAGCTACTTGCCCGCTCACACTAGTGTTGTCAGAAGGAGGACCTGCAGCAGCAGCAGGCACATTGCCTTGTAGATGTGGATCTGTCCCACCAACCATAGCGGGTATAGGTTGGGTTGCAGGTTTACTGTTATCCAACATCGGTTGCCTCTGTGCCTGCCCGGCTTTGGACGCCATAGCCGGGCTGGAGCTCGCCACAGGAGCAACGGGAAGTCCTGGTTCACTTCCTCCCATGCTATCAGAGTGGTGATGCTGCGGAGGATAATAATGCATGGTCCCATTCACCATGGCAGTGTGCTGCTGGGACCCCTGAGGGATGGAATGAGGGTGAAGAGGCTCGTTGGGTGACACAATCCCAGGTGTGTCCACCCCGTGGAGGCTGTTGAGCGTCTCATCAGAGGAGCTTCTCTCCGGCACACCTGTATCCGTGGCCCTGGACACGGAAACATCCAGCATATCTGAGGAGGAGAGGTCTTCTGTATGGGACTCATCCATATCATCATAGCTCTCGGTGTCATCTGCCAAGCTGTTGTTGCCGCTCACGTTGATCTGAGCTGAGGTGACACTTGTTATCTGGAAGCCACTCTTCTTCTTCACCTGGGCGCCAGCCGCTTGGGACTGATGATGGAGAGCTGGAGAGTTGGATCCAGGCTGGGCTGGAATGTCGTCAGCCGGGTTGGCTCCACTGCCGCCGGGTGTGGAGGGAGCAGAGGCACCGCTGCTACCTCTCCGGTAGTGGTAGGCTTGTTTCCTACTCCCGGTCCCAGCAGGCGGGTCTGCAGAAAAGTCCTGGTGGTGCATCTTGACTGTCAAAGAGTTACTAAAGATGAGTGTATCTTTTTGACTTAAAGAGCTCTCAGATCATATTTACCTTCAGAAAAGATTATGTTTAATCTCAAAAAGAAACCATGGCTCTTTGATAAATGCTGGTGTAACCTTTTTACATACAGGTACTTCTCTTAATGGTGTTAAGACCGTTTAAGAGAATATACAGCATGTATATAGCTTGTCTATCTCTTGTACTACTATTACTTCTGTAATTCTCTCTCTTTATTTGTTTCTACCTATTTATATGTATGTATATATGTGTATATATATTCTTTCTTCCTTCTCTATTATTTTTTTACTTTCTCCTTTTTTATTTATTTATTTATTTGACTACTGTTATTTTGACTAGTGTTATTTTCCTTTTTTTTACTGTTATTAACTTTTTTTACTGTTATTTTACTTATTTATAATTTTACTGTTTTTACTGTTATTTACTTTTTTTACTGTTATTTTACTTTTACTTATTTATATGTTTATGTATATATATATATATATATGAATATATTTATTCTTTCTTCCTTCTCTATTATTTTTTTACTTTCTCCCTATTTTTTTAATTTATTTATTTATTTATTTGAATGCTGTTATTGTGACTACTGTTATTTATTTTATTATCATATATGCTAAATTTATTTATTTATTTATTTTTAATTTCTTGTATTTATCACAATTGTGACTGCTGTTATTTTATTATAATATATGCTAAATTTATTCATGCAATTATCTGTGTGTATTGCTGTCTGTATTGATTGTTTTCCATCAGTTTAAGGGGGTAAAAACTCAATAAATATATTGATTAAGAGTTACTAAAGGCCTAGCATTAGCTAAACAGATGCTAACTAGCTTAGCATCAGCTGTTAGCCGTTGGTTAGCTTAAAAGCCTCACTCTTTTAGCCTCACTTTTCCTCACCTTTACTGCCTATCTCCACTATTATTACTGATTATTACTGCACACGTGAGTGACACATTAAAGCATGAATGAGTGTAGTAAAGGGGAGTTTACTCAGGAGTTCTTCAGAGAGGATGTGGCCGGTTTGGTGTCGCAGGTCGCATCAGTTACTCCTCTTCTCTTCTCTCTCTCTGGAGACGGTGATTAATGATCCTAGAGAGGGTTAAACTCCGCGGTTAGTCAGTGCAGAGCAGGGTGAGAGTAGTAGCCGTGTTTGTGGAGATATAAAGGCTCCGTTAAGTCCATGTCTTGGTGTCTAGTGGAGCTGTTTGCTGTCTCATTGTATCTCAGCCGGTGAACAGCAGCAGCTAACGGGCTGTCACTCTGAAAACACGACCAGTGCGCATGTGCGGATCGGCCCAGTTTTTTATGCGACGTTCATGATCAGCTATAAAAATGGGAATATACTAAATTCAAGTAGGTCAGGTCGACTTTTAAAAATAAGTAAAAATAATTTATTCTGATATAAATCGTTGTTCATTATTTAGGCAACTTTAATAGCCAGTAGTAGTATCTTCTTTTTCCTTTTTTTTAATTTTTTTTAAAATGTATTCATTATTATCATTATTATTTTTATTATTATTATTATTTTTCCAAATTCAAATACAAAAAAAATAAAAATAAAGATTGATTTATTCTGATATAAATCGTTGTTTAGGCAATTTTAATATTAGTTAATATTAATTATCATCTTTTTTTAATTTTTTTTTTCTCTTCTATTTTTATATTTATATATATGTGTGTGTGTGTGTGTGTGTGTGTGTGTGTGTGTATGTTTATATGTATATAAGATAAGATAAGATATTCCTTTATTAGTCATTAGTCATTAGACATTTTCAGTGTACAGCAGCAAAGGGGATAGTGGAAAAAACAAGATGCATCAGCTAACACAGTAAAAAAAGAGCTAAACAAAGTGTAACAAAATATGAATCATTTAAATAGAAGGAAGTATAAAAATAGGAGCAGAATATACAGTATTGACAATAAACAGACTATTAACAAAATTGCACAAGTAGAAAATGAATGAATGAAGGAAATTCCACCTGAAAATATCAGGTTTATATATACATATATACATACACACACACACATATATAAAATAATAATAAAAATAATGATGATAATAATGAATAAATAAATAAAATTAAAAAAAATGAATGCTATTCAGAGATTACTGTAGTGGGTTTATCAAAAAATGATAAATATAATATAAAATTATATAATATTATCACGGGTGAGTGTTGTTCAGAAAAACAAAAATGAACTTTCCCTGTATATAGACTGTTCTATTGATTATTGGCAATTAATAAAAAGACCTTTGAAGAAAAAGAAAAAAGAAAAAAAGGGGAAAAAAAAAAAAAAAATTGCACGTATTCATCACTTGAACCACATGTCCAAGGTCACATTTCTATTTTACAACATTTCCTAAGCACCTGAAGGCAGCACTAGCCTCTGGGTCATGTTTATTTATTTTCTGTTTGGGAAGTTGCTACCATAAGCAAGCTGTATAAACTACTAAACAATGCTGATTGGTGTCTTTGAAGCTGTTATTTCCTTTTTTTTATTGGCTAGTTACTGCTTAACACATAACAAATTCAACCATTATATAATATTTGCCTCTATACACATTGTTATAAGTTTAATTAATACTGATTTTCCTCATAGAAAATACAGTTTACTGCATTTTAGAAAAGGTTCAGCCTCTTTTTTCTGTGTTCAAATAACCTTTTGATGGAGTCCCGACAAACATACTGTTGAACCACCTCCTCATATAGGACCAGCTTGTTTAATTGCTAGTTATTAGTTAATACATAACAAATTATCTAATATTTCCCCCTATACACATGAATTTTAAACTTAAGACTGATTTTCCTCATAGCAAATACAGTATACTGCATTTTAGAGAAGGTTCAGCCTCTATTTTCTGTATTCAAATAACCTTTTGATGGACAGGATAACAAGTCAATCATTGCTGACATGTCATGCAAAACAAGTCCTGACACGAACATAAAGCTGAACCGTCTCCTCATATAGGACCAGCTTATTTATTTGCTGGTTAATACATAACAAAGTAAGCCATTATCTAACATTTGTGCACATGAGTTACAAACTCAAGTAAGACTGATTTTCCTCAGAGAAGATACCTCTATTTCGTGTATTCAAATAACCTTTTGATGGACGTGATAATAAGCCAATTATTACTGACATGTCATGCAAAACAAGTCCTGACACAAAGATAATGTTGAACCATCTCCTCATATAGGACCAGCTTGTTTTGCCTGTGGGGTAGATGTCAGCTACTATTATACAAACCCACCTATACAGATCTTACACATAAAAAAATAGTCTGTTTTTGTGCCTGCCTTCTGGCAACAGGTATGACTGACGTTTTGCCAGAGTGACCGGGAAGCTAAAACAAAGAGTAGAGAAACACGCCTGTCAGAGGACTTCCAACCTGTCAGCATCACGGCTATTCATAAACACACATCACATGTAGCTGCAGGGGAGGGCGAGCGATGGGAAAGTTCCACTCTGAAGTCTGATTCCAAAGGTTGCATAATGTTGAAACCTCAGAAAGTAAACAGAGAGACGTAAGCCATGCTTTCTGTAAACGTTCAACCTGAATGTCAAGACTGTTCCTGGACAGCTTCTGCTGCATGAGAAGAAGTTATGTCAACCTGTACTCGAATTTTAGATGAATTAAAATGTATAAAAAGCTCATAATCACAGGACATATTCCTCTTGATCAATGGTGATTTAATTCTACATGGAATAAATAATCTAAATAATATTACAGCAAAAATATAATAAAACAAAAGGAATGTATGTAACAATGAACAAACTATTTCTATATATGAAGTGTCACCATAAACCAGTTTTACTCATAAAAGTCCTGCATTCAGAGTAAAACTACAAGTATTAGAGTCTAAATAAACTTAAAATATCAAAAGTACAAGTACTTATTATGCAGAATTTAACTGCCATAATTATGTATGTCATTATTTGATATGTTTGTTTATATATAGTATATTTAACACAATATATTTTCATGAATATTGATTTGTTTGTTTTAAAAAATACAGTAGGAACTGTGTTTATGATTAGATGTCGGCCTACTGGCAGTGGAAACAGCCGGTTGTATCTTTAAAAAACAGTTGTCTGCTTATCAGGTAAAACCAGAGTCCACCAGGAGTCAGTCGCAAAACCGCAGCCGCTAAACAGCAGGTTATGAAACTCAATGTTTTTTTTTTTTATTATTTAATTACGAGACAATGCACAAACAGAACAACAAGAGGACGACAGGAACGGTGAATACAGGACAACGTTTAGTCATGGGATGAGAGAACAAGGTGAATGTGGGTGGATATATGAGAAGAAAAAATAAATAAAAAGGCAGCAAACTAAGAGAAAACACAAGAAAGAATATAACTAATCAGATAAATGAGCAAAGAATATAAATAATATTAATAATAATTATAATATAGTCAGGCGGGTGTGGACCCATCCTCTGGTCTGGCCCACTTTGACAGGATCCCAACTCATCACATACTGACGCGTCGTCAGACCCCTCAGCGTCACTTTTCAGTCGCAGTAAACATGTTCTTAATGTTGTGAATGAAACAATAACCCTTGCTTAGGTTTAGGCAGGCACAGGACACGAACAGCTGATTGTAACGGGACGCACGGGACACGAACATCCGTCTCCTGGATGAAAGACTTGTGTTTACTGTTAACTTTGACTCCAAAGTTCAGTGTCTTTTCATTATTCCCACCTTTAACTGTATTAATACGTTGCATTGTGTGTTTCTGCTAAATCTTGCTCCGATAACTCAGATATTTATTCAATAATCTTATGACAAATACATCATAATATTAAAATAAGTAAGAACTGAAGCCCAGAATCAATAGCCACATGGTTATTGTTCCATCTTGTTCTGTTACAGTTCAGTGTGGAGTTTGTTGTCAGGAGAGCTGGAGGAGGAATCGTCTTCTTCCTCCACAGTCACCTCTTCCTCTCCCTCCTCCACCTCCTCTGTAGGAGTCTGCTGCTTGGCCGAGTCGGGGTCCTGCGTGTCGATGACTTTCAGGAAGTCGATGAAGTCGGCAGAGGGAGCCCAGTCGTCCTCGGCCATCATCCCTACAGAGACAAAGACATTTAATCTAATGCTACGATGGTTTTCTGTTATAATATCAAGTGACTTTATAAACGACTCAGAGACGTCCTCTTCCTTACCTGCTGCTGACTCCGTCCCCTCCTCGATCCTCTGCAGCCACTGCAGCACAGAGGAGGCCACGATGGGCGTGTTGGCGGCGTACTGGTAGATTTCACCTCCGGAGGGCAAATGGGTGAGGACCAGAGCAGGGAGGGGGGGCATAGAGCCCAGGTATGAGCCCAGGACGGACATACCAGCTGGAGTACGGCCACTGGAACACAGACGGAGACAGAAATATAAGAATACATGATGGATGGATGGATGTCATCTAGTGGGGCTTTCATTTTGATCGATGTACGTACAGGTGGATCCAGCAGGCCAGGTACGGCTCCATCTTCTCCCCTCCCATCTCCACCACTCCTCTCATCTCCTCCACCAGCGCCTGGTTCTGCCTCCGCCCGATCTCGTCCTCCTCTTCACCCACGAAGAGGAGCAGCAGGGCTTTACCCCGAGAGAGGAAGGACGGCAGGTTGTCCACCGTCAGCTCAGGCTGAAGACAAAAAACGGAGACGGAGAGTTCAAATATACACGTTAACAAATCAAGGTCAGTCTGAATTGTTAGTATTTCCCGATGCAAACGTGTCTTTATAACACAGAAAGACGAATGAGTACACAGTTTGATTTACCAGTGGATGCAGCAGTGCAGCGTTAATGTGTGAGACCAGCTCTTTAGGACAGGAGGACACAGGCAGCGTGGAGGGACGAGTGGGTGTCCCCCAGTAAGGGAACACCAACAACGCAGGGAGGTCCACGTTGTGCTCTGCCGCCCTGCACAGAAATACACATTAAGACACTAATTGTTCTCCTACTCTTCATCCTTTGGGGACATTGTGTTTCAGACAAAAAGCACTTGAGGTGAATTATGACGTCAAACGGTCAGGGACAACCTTTAAACAGGAGTGATGAGAGTTTAGAGACGTTACCATTCCTCTGCCAGCTCATCGGTCAGCGTTCCAGTCAGCACTTCTCCTCTCAGCGACTTTGCTGCGTCAATAAACGGTGCTACGCCTGACAAGACAGAGCAGCATCATCGTTACATCATCAGGTCAGTGGGTTGAAGGGGACATTCACTCAACGCCACAGCCAGGGTAACATCACCATCAATTAGAAAATGTCATCACTAGCCGATAATATAGAGCCTCACACCTGCTAGTGTCTTAAACAGTCCCAGTACTCTGTCGACAGGCTTATGGGCCGCTAGCTCCGGGTGAGGAACCTCCTGAAGGAATGATGTCACTTTCTCTCGGGTGGACAGCAGCGCAGGAGAAGCTGTCTGGCTCCTGGTTAAAGAAGAGACAATAATAAGCACATACACATAAAACAGTACACAGATAGACAACACATATAGCAAAACCTCACGGCCATGTACGTTATTGTTCTGCCTGAACTATGTGGAAGACCTGCTACAAGTTAAAGGCTCAGTAATGTGTCTTGAAATGTATTATGTTATACGTATTACTATAATTTAATATGATGTTAATTGCTAATTTGTTAGTATGCAATTCATTATAATACTATGCAATTCTTTTCTTTATGATCATGACTATGATTATTAATTAAACGAATTTCATATATTTTCTCCACTCACTTACCATTATTTGTATTAATATTTTAATTAATTAATATTTTAAATTGTATTTACTTTTCTTTTTTTCCTTGCTTTTAATTTATTTTATTGTTTTATTTATTTTATTTGCTTTTCTTCTCTTTTTCTTGCTTTTAATTTATTTATTTAATTTTCTTTTCTTCTCTTTTTCTTGCTTTTTAATTTATTTTATTTATTTATGTCATTTTCTTTTCTTCTCTTTTTCGTTATTTTCCTTTTCTTCTCGCTGTTAATTTATATTGTTTAATGTATTTTTATCCTCTTTTTCTTGCTTTTAATTTATTTTATGTACTTATTTTATTTACTTTTCTTTTCTTTTTCTGGCTTTTAATTTATTTATTTAATGTATTTATTCATTTATCTTTTTTCTTGCTTTTAAATTAATTAATTAATTTTCCTTTTCTTTTCTTTCCCCTCAAATAAAAATATTGCTTTTGGATTTAGCGTTGTGATATGACGTGCGCTTTGACCTGCTCATTAATATTGTGAGATGGAATTATTTAATATTGTAGAATTTTGTTTGTTTAGAGTCAATGAATGAAAATAAAATAAAATAAATTATTAATATTAAGAATAAGAATAAGAATAATATATGAAGTAATTCAACTACTGATTTCAAAATAACTTCAAAGACAAATTCTTGTCTGCGGATTCTTAGCAAACTCACAGCAAGATGAAGCGATGCAGCGCCTCAGTACCCAGCATGCCTCCGTAGTGCTGCGCCAACTCCTTGGGGCGGATCAGCAAAACGGTGGGGAAGACCGTGATTGGCTGGAACGGGATCGGGAGGTCGCTGCCTATCTCGGCACCACAGAGGTCGCTCCACTCGCCGCAGTCGACCCCCGCCATCTGAACCTCGGAATCTGGAGAGATTTAGTAAATAGGGAAAACATCAACAAGTCATTTGAAAACGGTCTCTGTTTATCTATTTAGTCGTCAAAATGACACATAATCTCCAGGTTATCTCCTTTAACTCCCCGTGCCTGGCCTAAGAATCATCACACCCTCCTGTTTACCTCCAAGTCTCTCTGCAACGTCCATGAAGGAGCGGAGGAAAACCTTTGAAACAGCATCCCCTGGTGGGGAAAAGCAGAAATTACATCCACATGTATCTCAACTTCTAATTCATATTCATTTGCTTCCCATTGCTTGACAGGACTGTAGGAAGAGCACAGCTTACATCTGAGGTAGAAGAGCACCACCGTCAGGCTGCTTTGAGCCACTTCGGCGTGGAAATTGTCAGAGGTTAACTCGATGATGGAGTCCAGGTCCAGCATGTTGGCTCGTTGCGTGTGGACGGATGCCGCGATTTCATCGTCCAGCTTGGCTGGGGGCAGACACAGAAACACGTAAACACTCCTTTCTCTCTCCTTCGCTAACTCCTCTCTCTCTCATCTCTCATCAGGCACTTACTAGCATGTGGATCCACGTCGTCTTCCTCCAGCAGACCCCCTTGCTCCTCTTTCTCTTTCTCTTGGTTTGCGAAGAGCTGATACAACTCATCGACGTGGTGATAGGTCATATACTTCAGGTCTGAACTCTTAAAGCACACACACACATAAGAGTATTAAATACTTGTCAAATCTCCCTTTAAGGCACATTTTGAACAGATAAAAAATGTGCAATAATCGGTAAAATATAATATCATACCTTCTCGGGAAGCCGGAAAGCAGCATTATAGAGTTCGGGGGTTTTCACCGAAGGACTCTGTCTGGTATCACGCACAGATAAAAGTAGATTAGACAGTTTTGCAGGGAAAATAGAGAATACCACCTGGTAAAACAAAGCTATAGAATAAAAAAGAATACAGGACAATATGTTTAGGATGAAATACAGTAACAGCAAAATATAATAAAATCGAAAGCTATAACAAGATTAAATTGCAAAGTGCTCATATGTGTATCTCACCTGTGAACGAGCACCAGCAGGGCGAGGCCGCGGAGCTTCCAGGCCAGGGTGGTGGCCGTGTCCAGGTCGGCGTGCTTGGTCGCGGGACGAGAGAACAGGAAGATCTGGGGGGTGTGCTGGTAGGGGAACTGAGGGCGCTGGACCGAGGACGGGTCGTCGTAAACTTCAGACTGGCGGCGGAGAGACGCATTTGATTATGTACGAATTAAAGCCCCGCTACAGCCAGCGTTACTTCCTGTTTTGTGGTTAATGTTGAGACTACTCACCACTAGTGGAGCCTCCATGAGCTGCAGGAAGGAGTGGAGGCTGAGGGTGGACAGGGGCTTCCTCATACGGGTCAGAGGACAGTGCTCGGAGGTCTTCGCGGTCTTGAGCCCGCTGCGGACTCGGCAGTGGAGGAACCACACCTGAGACGAGTGAGACGCCTCGTCAACACTGGAAAACAGACGGAGACGGAGAGACACAGTGAGTACTCTTGAGGGGTTTGATGACAGTTTCATGCCTCAACATCACCACATAGAATCAAACAGTTTGAAGACGAGGGAAGACCGGAAAGGAGGGAAGAAGAACCCACCCTAAATGCTTCAAAACTGGGCCTCCAGTTATGAGGATGAACTGGTATTTGGATCCGTACACATACGCCGTCTCCATCATCGATCTGTGCTCTAAAGTAACACAATGGTACATTTAATTCGTCATTGAAGTCAAACAGACAATCTGAGTCTCCATCAGGATCGGCGGCGTCTCACAGTACGAAATCAGTCCTTAAACGCATCATCTCCATCACTGACACTCTGTACATCTGCTTCTTTTCCATACCTTGTGTTCCCAGACTGCGGACGTAACCCAGCACGATGTCCTTCTTCCCTTTGGCCGCCTTCTCCATGGCCAGCAGGTCGGTGTCTGTGTGAACATACTTGACCTCCTCACGCAGGATGGCACTAGAAGAGAGAGACAAAAGCTCTGTCAGGTACGTCTTAAAGGAGGAATCTGGCGTTGCTGTATATCTTTATCATAAAAAGACCAAACTAACAGTGCCGTGTTATGAGTTGAGCATAGTATGACTTATCAGTGTGTTCAAAATATTAGGAAATGTTGGTGTATATTATATGTTTCAGATACAAGCCAGGACTTTAAAGCCTCACACATCTGTGTTGCATTCTAACCAAGAGAGTGTTTTATACTTACAACAGGACTTCAGAGACGATGGAGTTGACGTCAAACACGGTGTCCAAACCAAAACCCAGGAATTCCTTGCCGCCCCTGTTAGAAAGACACAGGCAGAGTTAAAGAAAGATCAAAGTACAACACACCTGGAGGTCTTTCTGTGTCTACAAACACGATCAACAAAACCCACCTGAACAGGAAAGCTGTGTGCACCACCTTCTCTTCTGAGCAGTATTCAGAAAGCAGCTCTTTGTTGCAGTCGACCTAAACAGGAACACAAAGCAGATAAACTGTGCTCAGATTGAGGATTTAAAAGTTTTCGACCGCAGCCTAAGTTTGAGGTTTGTGGGGGTTTTTTCTGTGTTAATAAAGATATAGTTTGAAACAGATGGAGCACATTGGACCGAGAGGACTACAGTTACCTTGCCAACAAGTACTCCGTAATCCTTCAGAGCGTCAGCAGACTTCTCCAACTCCGCCAAGAAGAGAGAGATGGTTGGAGAGACTGGAGACAGAAACACTGTTATGCACTTTTAAACATTGAGGTTCATGTTACTGCTGTGTTCAATGTGAGCTACTCCTTATGCATTTACTTGAAACAAATACAAATATGGAAAGCCGTTGTCTGTGTGAGCAGCCTACCTTGACGCTCGAAATAGACAAACATCGTCTTCCCAGAATGCAGTTTCTCGTAGAAGTCTGCAGCCGTGTATTCTATGAGGTCTGGTGCGCTGGCCTTCTCTGTGCATCCTCCTGACCCCAAACACAGCAGGAAAACTGCCACGCACCTCCACATCATCGTGGAGAACAATCCCTGTTGGGCTCTCTGTGGGGGGAAAAAAGAAAGCATCAGCACAGAGGAATAAAAAGAGAAGTATGTTGTCTGTGCATGACATGATGATCCCAAACTAACCAAGTAGGGTCAACAATATGAACACTCATATGACCTGCACTATAAGATAAGATCAGATATTCCTTTATTAGTCCCGCAGTGGGGAGATGTGCAGTGTACAGCAACAAAGGGGAAAGTGCAAAAAACAAGATGCATCAGCTAACACAGTAAAAAAGAGCTGAACAAAGTGTAACAAAATATGAACCATTTAAATAGAAGGAAGTATAAAATAGGAGCAGTATATACAGTATTGACAATAATCAGACTATTAACAAAATTGCACAAGTGGAAAATGATATTGCACAATGAGAATGAATGAATGAATGAAATTCCACCTGAAAATATCAGGTTATTGTCAGTTTTTAGTGTGCATGTGGTAAAAAATAGAGCTGATCTTTTTCACATGTTATAGTGAGAAAAGCACAGGTGTATGTTATTAATATCACTGGAATAGCTTTACTGTGACACTTGTCCAACTGAGCCATGATGATCAATTTCACCTGTGCTTTTCCTGCGATGACATCATCTGCTGTGGACAAATAAGCAGCCACAGCAACAGATGCTCACAGTTACAGCTTGTTTACCTGAGATAGTAGAGGAGGGGTTAAAGTTCTAGCTAGTCCATTAGCTAGGCTTGTTAGCTGCCAACTTCTGGATGTTCCTCCATGGTTTTACATGCCTAAAGTGAGCTAAGGTAAACACCTGTGCAGGTAAAAGATACATGTCGGTATAAGTCTAAGGTTAGGCCAGCAACAAAGCAGGTTTTCAAGGTTATTTTGCACCAAACTACACAGAGAAATGTGAAAATAGTGTGTCTTGAAAGAGTGATGCTCCATGTGTCAAGCTACTGGAGATAAAACAGGATTTCCTGTTATGGTGTCAAAATAAAATCCTTCAATGACTATTTTTTTTTTTTAGCAGTTCTACCACTTATATGATAAACACTAAAATTATACTGTATTAGTCTGCACCTGATGATAATACAGCTGTTTTGCAGTTGTAATAAATATTATCTCCGATGATTCCCTGCACGCCAATATTTTTATTTTTTATTTATTTTTTTGCACATATATAAAACTGCAAACAACAGATATTGTTTTTTCTCCTTTGGTCCTTTGTATAAGCCTGTGGCCTCTTGACCTCTCCTGACACATTTCTTTTTTGTTTTTTTCATTGACTGGATTTTGTGCAGTTTTATATATGTGTAAATAAATAAATAAATAAATTAAAAAAAAATTACGAACAGTGGATTGCATATATGAAAACAGCTTTGAAAAAAGGGGGGGGGAATATTAAAAAAAAAAATTCTTTTCCATCTACTGACAATATTTTAAGCTTTTATTTTGAAGGCACTTGTCCTTGCGTCTTTGAACCAATCAGATTAGACAACAGTTGTTTGGCCAATCAGAACGCACGATGAGCGGGCACTGCCACAGCTGACATCATCATGAACCAATGGGGTGAGAGCGCTGTGGAGGTTGGGCCGCGGGGTTAGCCAATGAGAACGCTGCACTGGGGAAATGTGTGTGAGGAAACTGGCTTGAATCTGTGGCTCTGGAGTCAGCTGTTTCAATATAAAACGGTGGGATGTTGAGCCAAGATGGCGGCTACAGAGAGCCAGTTTCCGTTTTAGTTGAAAACAAGGGGGGCGGGTCTAAAACTGCATCACAGCTGATCTGGAGGTTTTCCCCCCCTTAAGTTGTTTTTTGCAGAGAACAGCTTTGCAGAGATTCACAAGGGGGACCTCTCTTGTTTTCTTTCTTGTTATTTTTAACATTTTTTTAAAAAACTAGACAACATTTCCAGCCTTTTTGTGGATTTAAACATCATTATGCCACTTATTTTTAGAGTAAAACTGCTTTTATTGCATTTTTTACCCTCGTCTTTTTGATGCATTCAGCCAGGATCTGACCCATTTTTAAGTGTCTTCGCCTTTCACAGCATCCCATGTGTTAAAGTGCGAGATGTTTTCTGCAGGAGAGGAGGTTAATTCCCATTTGTTTACCTCACTGAAGGAGTCCCCTGCAGCTGCAATCTCCCCAACACTGGAGCTCAGTCTCACAGCCGTCTACACCGTGCTCTACTCCTTCTTGTTTGTGTTCGTCTACCTGCAGCTCTGGCTCATTTTGCACTACGGACACAAGCGGTTCAGCTACCAGAGTGTGTTTTTGTTCCTGTGCCTGCTGTGGGCTGCTCTGAGGACGACCCTCTTCTCTTTCTACTTTAGAAATGTGGTGCAGGCCAACCAGCTGCAGCCTCTGGCCTACTGGCTGCTCTACTGCTGCCCAGTCTGCCTGCAGTTCTTCACCCTCTGTCTGCTCAACCTCTACTTCACACAGGTAGGATTGAACTGTGTCTGACAAAACAAGGTGTGTGCAATGTTTGTGCATATGTGACCTGATTTCATAAAACAGCTGACATTGCAGTTTTTGTTTTCATTGTATTAATCTGATTTTAGCACACATTTTAACCTCCATGCATGCAAAATGCTCTCCCATTGGTACATCCTTATATATAAGGTGATTCTGGGTCTGCTCCCACAATACTAAAGTGTTTTTATTATGCAAAAAAAAATAGTGCACAGTATTCACTGCCTTCACAGGACCTTCTTTGTGCTCTCTGTCCCAAAAGCTCAGACAAAAATTGAGGAATTTGCATATTCTGCACCCTCAGCCTAGAATTTGCCCAAAAATGAACTAAAAAATATTATAAATATTTTCAAATTTTTGTTTGTTTATTTGTTTTGCACAATTTAAGACTATATAACATAACAAAAATAAATAATATACAGTGCAGGAAGAGGCAAAAAACCCACTGGGCTAATCTGAAACCTCCACCTACAGACAAGATTAATATAAAGAAATAATATGACTATATAATAGTGATAACAAACAATTAGGACAAGATATATATATATACAATAACAATAATAACAATACAGTAAATATATCAAATAAAGACAAGTGTTTGTTAGTGTTTGTGAGGTGGATAT
The DNA here is from genome assembly GCA_916701655.1 of Sebastiscus albofasciatus. Classification (NCBI taxonomy): domain Eukaryota; kingdom Metazoa; phylum Chordata; class Actinopteri; order Perciformes; family Sebastidae; genus Sebastiscus; species Sebastiscus albofasciatus. The sequence goes on from CAKAOI010052749.1 coordinate 43,207, forward strand.
TGATTTAAATATCTATAAAGACTTCTGGGAAATCATATCCAAACAACAAATCTAAAATGAAGGCTTTAGAAGCAGACTCTATGGCATGCCAATGTTTTTAGCTTCCTTTGTTGTACAGCTGTCCCCCCATTTGTCTTTAGATAGTTCTCTTTTAATGCAAATGTTAGTGCTTTTAGTGTTTGTGAATTGTATTTTATCTCTATATGTGTCTGCAACTTTGTATTCTTGCTGCTGACCATCTTGGCCAGGTCTCCATTGGAAAACAGGTTCTTAATCTCAATGGGACTAACCTGGTTAAATAAAGGTTAAATAAAAATAAATAAATGACTTCACATTGAATTTGCAGTAAACACACAATAAAAGACCAGCTATTCAAAAAACTACAGCTCCCATGAGGCAATGCTTCTTTGACATTGAACATTTTTTTCAGTATTTTTATTGATATTTGAATGATTAATTGGTTAATTGAGAATATATTAGCAGAGCAGATCAATCGTCAAGGAAAATAATTTGCAGCCCTAGATTAAAGGTGCAGCGTGTAGGATTTGGCTCTAGGATCCTGGCTCTAGCGTCATATTTAAAGGTGCCGTGTGCATCTAGCGGTGAGGTTGCACATTGCAACCATCTGAGACTTCTCTCTCTTCTTGGTTTAGATAGCAAGGCTAGCTCTTCCCCCTGTTTCCAGTCTTTATGCTAAGCTAAACTAGCCGTCTCCTGGCTCTAGCGTCATATTTAAAGGTGCAGTGTGCATCTAGCGGTGAGGTTGCACATTGCAACCATTTGAAAAGGTGCACAGACAGTCAAATAAAGGGGTTTGAGTAGAGAAGAGAGTGAGAGTGGAGATTAGGTAACGAAGCCAAGGTTGTCATATGACTGCTGAATAAACATTGCAACCCCTCAGCTGATCTGCATCCAGTTAAAGCACACTACATAAATGTCTTCCATTCACATGTATGGTGGCAACATATGCCTTTCTTCTTCCATCTCTCTGTCTAAGTTTGGAAAACCATGTGACTGGCCAGCTCAGTGAGCAAACCTTTCCTACTTATGGTTTCATGTCTAGCCGGGTCAGAATCTGAGTAATAGATCACGATCATATTTTTCTCCCACAGTAGAGACTTTACCATCCTGCTTCTACATTACTTTCTCAATCACGTGTCGTGAAACAAATTGCTTTTACAGTCTCAGTTATATTAAAGCTATCAATTAAAAAAGGACGACATTATAATATTATGTATTTCCTTTCTTTTTGATCATTATTATTATTATTTTTAATTAATTTTCTATTTATTATTATTATTATTATTATTATTTTGTCTGTTTTTGCTTTTATTTATTTATTTGATTATTTATTCTTTCTTTCTTTTTCTTTCATGATAATTATTATTTTAAATAATTTTAATTATTTCTACTCACATATTTATGTATTATTATTATTATTACTATTATTATTAATAATAATTATTATTATTATTACTATTAATAGTAATAATAATTATTATTATTATTATTAATAATAATAATAATAATAATGTCTGTTTGTTTGGTTGTTTCTGCTTTTATTTATGTTATTTTTTAAATAATATATAAATATATAATTATAATAATATATATAATAATAGTAATAATATAATTATTTTAATAATTTATGTTTGTTTGGCTGTTTTTGCTTTTATTTATGTCATTATTTTTATTTTTTATTTTTATTTTCCCCTCAAATATAAATACCACTTTTGGATTTACATATGATGATTATGTTATGGCAGGTTATATTAATTTATATTGTATGATGAAATTAGTTTGTATCTTAGATGACAAAGTACATGTATGGATTAATTGAGTTAATATATAAGAAGATTAAAAAAAGGATGCCCCCTACTGAATGTCATTAAAGAGAAAATTAAAGCAGCTATAATCCTCAAAAAGCAATACTGCTGAACATCGCTGTTTAATGTTGAACTCACTGACAGTAATAAAGCGAGCTGATATAACATCATGCCACGGTGACATGGCCTACCGTGTGACACAGACAGGCATGTGTGGAAATACTTGTACATAGTGTGTTTTCTGATGAGTCAGGCTTGACTCCTGACCCGTCATTTACTTCCCCCTTATTACATTTCAGCTCCTTCTCACTACAGAAAACATTAATAGTAACGCTGAGCTACAAACACACATATAGTTCACTATAGTATGTAATCCGGTCGTGCTCTGTTGCTTCATTTCTAGGTTACAAACTTCTGGCCTACATTCTCACACAAAAGGCAGAGTGTTGACCACGTTGAGCAATTTACAAGATCATATAATATCAACCTGAAAGATGGTAGGCTTTGATCGGAGATAGTAATAACATTTTGGTAAACATTTTTCAAAACCAAAAAGTAATTCCAGGAAGTGAGTGAACTAGATCAGTGGAGGCCAGTGTCCCAGCTTTGGTAAATTGGACTTGTGTCTTGCTGGGTGTTTTTTTACTGATAACATGTTGGCATCAAGGCAGCTGGTAGATATGTAGTTTTTGTTTGGCTTGTCTTGACTATTTATTTGATCATTTTCAGACCATATCATCGCTAGTAACACTCCAAATTACATTTTATATTAAAGAAGATGTGTTTTTTCCCTTTCCTTTAGTGTGCTATATAGTTTTTTGTGCATGTAAAAGGTCTGTACAATAGTCCAAAGTCCAAGTGAAAAAAAAATGCTGCATATGCATACAGTTTATTGTCTTGATAAATGAGCTACCAAACTAACATCCACCAGAAAAACAGACGTAAGGGCCTACCTGTATACCGGGTCAGGGATCGGTCAGATGATGAGCGGCGTGCTCCTTTTTCTTCGAGTGCTGCTCGCAACTTGGAAACTGTCGTCTTCTCGTTTGTTTGTTTGTTTAGTTTATCAAGTGAATTATCCACTTGATTTCCTTTTGTTAAGTTTACATCTCCACCTCTTGTTAACGGTTCTTGTTAACTCACAGGCCTGAGGGGCTAAAGGAGCGTCTAAGAGTACAAACAGTAGGAAGCAATATGCTGAAACGGTGTTACGATTATGAGACGGTCTCTGGCCCCAAAAGGTTTGAGAACTCCTGGATTAGTCGACTAAGATTTCTTTAGTCAGTTAGTCGACTAATCGGTCGTATTGGTCTTAGTCGACTAATTGGCTGTTTTGGTCTTAGTTTACTAAGGTTTCTTTAGTCGATTAGTCGACTAATCGACTGTTTTGGTCTTAGTTTACTAAGGTTTCTTTAGTCAAGTAATCAGTAGTTTTGGTCTTAGTCAACTAAGATTTCTTTAGTCGATTATTCATCTAATCGGTTGTTTTGGTCTTATCGACTAAGATTTCTTTAGTCAATTAGTCGACTAATCGGCTGTTTCAGTCTTAGTTTACTAAGCTTTCTTTAGTCAATTAGTCAAGTAATCGTTAGTATTGGTCTTAGTCGATTAATCGGTTGTTGATTAGTCAACTAATCGGCTGTTTCGGTCTTAGTCGACTAAGGTTTCTTTAGTCAATTAGTCAAGTAATCGTTATTATTGGTCTTAGTCGACTAATTGGTTGTTGATTAGTCAACTAATCAGCTGCTTCGGTCTTAGTCGACTAAGATTTCTTTAGTCAATTAGTCGACTAATCAGCTGTTTCGGTCTTAGTCGACTAAGGTTTCTTTAGTCGATTAGTCGACTAATCGGTTGTTTTGGTCTATTCCAAGATGTTTTTAGTCGATTAGTTGTTATTTTTATGCTTCTTTTCATGCTGAATGACTTATTTCTAAGACATTTCTGAGCACATCTCCGGTAAAGACTAAGTGGTGCTTCTGTGTGATTCTTTGTGGAGAAACGCAGTTTCACAGATCTGACGATTAAATCAACTAATCGATTGTTCGACAGAATCGTACGACTAAGAGTTTCATTGGTTGAGGACAGTCCCTGCGATGATGATGTGGATTCTTGCTCGGCCTTCTTGTTTGTCAAGTTGTTTGTTGCATAAAAGTTTGCATATGTGTTACGACACACCAGAATCTCCTGAAGCACTGTTAAGTTCACACCCGTCTCCTAAAAGAAACCCCCACCCTCTTCTGCTCCCCCTTTCGTTCTATATCTTAAATGTGAAATTTTTAAAATACCATACTGGGATTATGAAGTGTGAAATATGTATTATTATCTCTGCATGATATCTTCTATACTTTTCTTTGTTTAGGTGATGTTTAAGGCTAAAGCCAAGTATTCCCCAGAGCTCACCAAATACAAGTAAGTCTGTCCTTTAACTTTGTTATATAACTTTCCCTTTTTCTTGCATTTATTTTGACTTTTTTTATGAGAAATTATTCTAAAAGGATCTGCATCTAATCACATGCAATAATATTTTTGTCCTTCCTCTCCTCGACTCTGTCTTTTCTTTTTTTCTCACAGTTGGTTTGCAGCTTCGACACCATGAATTTTAATTAGTTGTTGTTTATGAATAAAGTCACATTGTCTGTATTTTCCTCTCTCTTTCCCTCTCCAGGGTTCCTCTGCGTTTGTTCTTCCTGTGTCTCAGTATATTTTTCCTGGTGGTGAATTTAACTTGTGCGTTGTTAGTGCAAGGAGCTCTGGAGCGCTCTGAATCACCGAGGTAAACAAAACAAACATCATTAATAGAACATGTTTTTTCCTGCATAATAATGCCACATTTAGCTCCCACACAGTGCTTAATCTGTAAATGAGGAGGTCCTGGAGCCGGAACAGCCTCCAGGTACTCGGTGCTAGCTGTTGAACCTTAACTGAACTTAACATAACGGTCATCACAAACTAAGCATTATTTACATGTACCTAGGGGGAGATAGCAGGTCAACAGTAGATGTCACAAAGAAGTGGTGTACATCATCTGAAAGCTGAGAACCTGAAGATTAATTTCAGCTCAGCACCGTTTGTCAAGTTGTTCTAGTCATAAACCAGAGTTAACATGAATTAATTTATTAAAATAAATTGTGAAAGTGTATTAAAACATTATGATGGAAGTATATAATGGTCATCCCCATGCTCTATTATGTCTCAGAAGATGTTGCAATTTTGGGGTTGATACCATTTGTTATACAGATTTGGTGCTAAATTTAACCATTTTTTACCACTCAAGAATTGATAAAATTATCAATAATCCCTCCAAAATATCACATTAAGACACCACGACCTTGAGGAACACTATAGAAAAAGCCACACTGTGATTTTATATCAAAAACTTCTGACATTTGGAGATTTCTGCAAGAATTGCCTTATTTTTCGGCGATCAGATGGCAAGCACTTGTGTTGTGTAAACTGCTCAGAAACCTCCTTATTGTCAATCTAGCTAGGAAAGCCATCCATCCTCTGAATGCTCTAGGTCTCTAGTTTGTGTCTGTAAAGTTTCATGAGGCTGTGATTATCCTAGAGGTCACCACAGGTCATTTCATACAGTGAGGTCAAGTTTAAAACAAATGGTCTCACTACAATGAAATGACTCCTATGGGAATTAACGTCATCACACATGAATATAGTTGGGCTCATTTGAGTCTCAGCTTTACAGTGATACCCAATTTATGTAATTCAACACTGTTCAGGGACCCCAGTATGCAGAAATATTCAAACACACCATTTTAGAATAGGCTAATATAACACATTTATACTACATTATACTTTTCATTCACATATCTGGAGGTCAGAGGTCAAGGGACCCCTTTGGCCATTCAGATAAATATTGTGAATGATATGTCCTATGTAATCACCATTGTTATGGGTAATTTTAGCAGACAGATGTGAGTTTAATATATCAAAATTTGGTTGGTCTAGTCAAATAGTCTCTGAGTAACAGAGAAATGTGTGAGAAAAGTGTTGCAACTGTCCCCAGGCTCTTGGCCAAAAGCAAACACACTTTCTTCCAATCCTAAACCTCCAAGTGGACAAATGGTCCTTGCATGTAGTGTCATAAAACAGTGTGTCTTAAAGAGGAACTAAGACAGTCCAAAAAATGAAAGTAAACATGAACAACTCTCCTGAATCCAAAAACTAGAGTGCTAAAACTCAAACTTGTGATGTCATTGGGTATAAAGTCTGGAAATAACATGTATGAATTTTGAAAATGGGCGTAGTTCCCTTTTTAAGTTAGCATCTTTTATGTCTCCAGTGATGGAGGTATCAGACATGCAGTCCTGGCCCGGGTCTTGATCAACGACAGTCTGTTTGTCCTGTGTGCTGTCTCTCTGGCCGTCTGCATCTTCAAGATCGCCAAGATGTCCTCGGCCAACGTTTACCTTGTCTCCAAGGTAGGAATACAAATGTGCATAAAGAAAATGATAACTGAGAACTGTGTCGCTTCATGTCGCTGTGTTAAATTGAAAAAATAACTAGCAAATGTCACAAAAACATCATGGAATCGCCTTCCACCATCTTATACATACTTATAAGTAGTTTCACAGTCTTCGTTGTAGCTGCTCTTCCTTTTTCTTTGTGGTAGTTTACATCATATTCCGCCTAAATCTGCATAGCTCGTGACTTTGTGGTGACTTGCAATTTTCCCTTGTTGGGCGTATAGCGTAGCAAAGACGGTGAAAGGTTAACCTGCACTTGACCCATGTGTGCGCAGTTTGACAGCAAACACAGCGCCTTGTTGACAGCTTTCTTCACAGCCAATTGGATAAACGCCAAAAAAAGTTAGATTGGTGCATCCCTAATGTCATTTTGGCCTCAGTCATTTGATGGATCGCATCTGCGGCCAACGTCTGACATTCAATTACAGGCCAATAGCCGACGCATGACTTGTAATAAGCACAGCATCTCTTCCACCAGGGTACGTCGGTGTGCCAAGCGACCGCCATAGGAGCCGTGGTGATCCTGCTCTACACGTCCAGAGCCTGTTACAACCTGGTGGCGGTGGCCCTGTCACCACAGGACAAACCCAGTCCCTTCAACTACGGCTGGTACAGCGTTTCTGATCAGGTACTGCACCATCACCATCATCATCATCACCATCAGTTGGATGGAAAACAAGCTTTTATTTAGCCAGAAACCCAGTGCCCTGAGTGTGGAGGGGGTGCTGGGGGACAATCCATCTTAGGAGATTTGGGAAAGCAATGCTTACTGGGGTAAAGGGCTTTGTTTGGCTATAAATAACCATGTGTGTGTGTGTGTCCTGACCTACATCATGGCTCAGGCCTTGAGATGGACAGATCATTTTAAAGGGTTGATATACAATATTTTCTATTTGTTCAGTTGTGATGAATATAATGTTTCTTTTAATCAGTGTTCCTACAACTATGGTCACTTTTTATTACAAATAAATGACTAAAAAAATCAACTTTTATGAATTTTAACCATCAGAGTATGTTTTTATTTCATTTATTTATTAGTTTATTTGACAGGGACAATACATAGGCATTGTTACACTTCATTAAAGTGCAACCGATGCAACGTAAGCCTGGTTAGGCTTTTAAGGAAAAAGAAAATAAAGAATAGCACATCATACATTCAATTCAATTCAATTCAATTCAATTCAATTTATTTTTATATAGCGTCAAATCATAACAGAAGTTATCTCGAGACGCTCTGTCATATAATACAACATCGTACATTACAATCAATTTACATATGTATATTCCCAATCGATAATCAGTGATCACAGGTTTGGTTTAGTTTCAGCCAGTATTTCACATATATTTAATTTACATGTAGTACACATAAACAGATACACAAAATGACATATAGTCGTTATGATTTTAATCCGTAACAGGTTTATTTTTGTATGGTTTTCATCACTAAATGTCGTTACCGCAACATTACAATAACCTTCATTTTATACATTTTCCTTTTTCATATTCTATAATTCTATAATTCATTTTCATCAAGCTTTGTGCGTTATTGTAAATATTTATATGAAAACATTTTCTATAAATAGGGGATTTCATGATTTTCTCTGCGCTCGCAACAGAAAAATATGCAAAAAAAAATATAAAATAAGTTGTTTTTATGACTGATATTGCAATTCTATTGTTTGATGTCTTTAAGGATGTGTTGCGGAAATTACATTTTTGCTAATATTAAAACTAATTAACTTCTGTTTCCATTGAAATAATTTTAATATGGTGTAAAGTAATATGTATATGAAACAACTCCATTTGAAATATTGTCATATTGTAATTGAATTAGCCCATTTTACGTATCTCAACATTGAAACCACATAAAATGCTCCATAAATTGTATTTAATCACATTATTTAGTATTTTTTTTTAATGTCATGATGGGTAATAACACTGTACATATTTATCAAGCATTGCACTGCAATTTTTTTGACAAAAATCGGACTTAAAAATGCCCGTAAATCCAGAAACACCCTAATATATTATACCGCATGTTTACGTGTTTTACAGGCTGATGTGCAGGAGATCAGCGGTGAAGCTTACGTTGTGTTTGGGATCATTCTGCTCTTCTGGGAGCTGCTACCTACAAGTTTAGTGGTGGTTTTCTTCAGAGTCCAGAGACCCAACCAAAACCTGGTAATGTAACATAAATAAAGATAGACAGACAGATGTGACCCTTCAGGGCTGTGAAGTATAATGAAGTTTGAACATCTGTCAGGCTCCAGGAGGGATGATCAACAGCCACAGTTTCAGCTCCAGAGCGTATTTCTTTGACAACCCTCGACGGTACGATAGTGATGACGACCTGTCAAGAAGCATTACTAGTAGGACCGATCGGGCCAGGTGGGCACACACACAAGCACAAATACAGTTAAGCTTTATATTGAAAAATCAATACAAGATTTATTTCTCTCTTTTCACTCTCTCAGCCTGCTGTCCACCACACCCCAGCTGGGTACGTCTAGTTGGTACGGCTCCATCCAACGCAACGGGACTCTGACCGCGGGCGTCGCGTCCGCCCAGCCACCGCCGTCGTCCACGGCGCCCCTCCTCTTCGCCTACGGAAACATCCAGAGTCACGATCACCACCATCACAACTACTACTCCACCCCGCAGAACAACAACTACCACCACCACCATCACAGCAACTACTTTTCCACGCCGCAGAATTATTACTGCGGTTCGCAGACGTATTTCTGCACCCCGCAGAATTAATCAGTCGTAAAGATCGGAAAAAGACTTGCAATTTCCTGCATTTTTTTGTCACCATTTCGCTTCCCCAGATACATCACGGCAGGTACTTTTGAGTGATATTCTGAGGCGTTGCTCCGGACCAGGTTGGGCCTAAAAATTGGGTCCAGAGAAATGTGGTGGCATCAGTAACTGGGAAGTTCTTATGCCATGACTAACTTTTGTTTTTAGGTCATCACTGTCTTTAAATGGCATGACCAGAATGAAAGCAAGCACAGGCCAGAGTTTTAGCACTAATGTGGCTAATACACCTAAAACTGCAAAGACCAAACCAAATGTTTTGGTCAGTTATCATTTCTAAGACTGGAAATCGTCAGGGACCAGATAATCATCGCTCTCATTATCCTTTCCTTGTAAAATTTCCTCCAATTGTGCTGTTATGGAACAATACCATTCTGTTCAGATAGGATGTAGCCAGCTAGCTAACGTCAGTCAAAAGTTCTGGAAAAAAACACATAATATTCACTCGCCGTTTCTCAATCTGTAATTTGGGTTGTCAAAAATGGGTTGTGTGACTGTTTTTAATGGGCAAACGTAAGGTACAATCATTAATTAGTATAAAAAGGTTATTTTTTTATTTGGCAGGAAAGTAACAGTGAAGTGATACTGGCCTGCTAGCTTGAGCCTCCGTGCTCAAAAAAGGCTTTTCTGACAATGAAAACGCATCGACAAAAGGGCATTTCATGGTGTTTCTCACTTTTAGGTCTGGTTACGTGTGACAGGAATTAGCTGATGCTAATTTGCCATTTGGCTGTTTGTAGCAGTGAGAGCTAGCTTATCGCCAACGCTAACCGTTAGCTTAAACATAATCTCAGACCGAGCAAAAGTGAAATACAAAAAAGCCAATCTATCCATCACAGACTTGGTAATATTATCGTGTTGGTGGCAAATTATTATTTTATTCAAACAGTGATTGTTAAAAATAGAAAGTTGTACAAACACCGTTAGCCTAATTTGCCATTGGTAGCAGAGAGAGCTATCTTATTGCTACTGCTAACCGTTAGCTTAAACTCATCTGTCTAGAAAAAGACAGAGAGACCTACTAAAACTGAAATAAAAAAGCTAATATCTATCCATCACAGGTAATATTATTGTGTTGGTGGCAAATTATTATTTTTTCAAACAGTGATTGTTAAGAAATAGAAAGTTGTACAAACACCGTTAGCCTAATTTGCCATGGGTAGCAGTGAGAGCTATTGCTACTGCTAACCGTTAGCTTAAACTCATCTGTTAAAAGACAGAGAGACCTAGCTAAACTAAAATACAAAAAGCTAATAAAACTTCTATCCATCACAGGCAATATTATCGTGTTGGTGGCAAATTATTATTATTTTAAACATCTTGTTAATTTTGGTGCCACAGAAATAGAAAGTTGTACAAATGCCGTTAGCAAGCTTAAGGCTTCAGCCTGCCTACTCGGTACCGGATTGGTGTTTAGTTTGTAAAAATAAGCTTATTGCAGTTCTCATAACTGACTGTAATCAAAATACTGGTCAATTTATTTCAGTGTTCACAAGTATCATCCATGTTAACTGCTTACAGATGCAAAATATATGTGAAATTTACATGTAGCTGCCATGTCTCAATAGCACAAGCTTGGTGAATAGCTTGGTTAAGTGTGTGAACATCTGCATTTATAAAGAAATAGTGGTGGAGGAACAGTTTCAACATGAATTTAATGACTCAGGCTTTAACAAAAATCTGCTCATGAACATGCCACTGCTGTTGGATTATACTAAACAGCAGCTTTACTTCCCCATAATTATACATAATGGAAACTATGTGGAAAAACCTAAAACAGGGAGTGCCATACACTGTCAAGATGCTGAATGTTGGGGATTAAAAACATATCATTGATTTTAGTAGCATTATATCATTTGGACAATATATAATAGATCGAAATGTAAGCTACATCGGAGTAGAAATCAACCCTAGGATTGTTTATAACAGGGTGAAAATGTTTCTGAAACATATGTTTGACCAAAAATATTTCATGTAATCTGATCCTCTGTGAGATGTGAGGCAACAATTTGCACTTAGAAGAAGTTCACCTTCAGAGAAAAAGGCTTCAGGCCTGAATGTAGGATCTCCTACTTGTTTTATGTCTTTTCTCCAATCATCGTCTATATTTTAATATTTATCCTTTGAGAAAGGAAATATCAATGTGCCATCACATTTTATCATAATCATTCCTTAAGGAAAATATTTTTGCACAAGAAATGGTTGGATGATTTTTAATTGTGTGTAATCGATTTCTAATCCATGTGAGTTTTTTGAGTCTGTGTGATCTTACATTTTAGTTTTTATACATTTTTATTTGACATTTTTTTTATTGTTTAACAGATTGTTTTTCCTCCTATTGTTATTCACAAATCTTCTGAATCTCATGGCAGACTGCGAGCAATATTTCACTTTGACGGAACATTTCCGCGTACCGGCCCAGACCGAAATCAGTGTACATATCTGTGCTGAGTCACGACTGAATGGAAAAAATGCTACCCAACACCGCGGTACTTCAGCTGTCATGAAAATCAATCTGTAAATGACCATGTAAACTTTGACTTCATAAAAGAAAACAAAAAAAAAACAATACTTATTAATAATGGAAATGAAGTTGTTGGGTCCAGCTGTTCACCTATTCCAGAAATATTAACATCTGCAGTGCATGCTTCTGCATCAGAGTGCAAGAACTCAGTGTCATATTTTCTTTTCCAAGGTGATATAATTTATGTAAAAATGTTGCTCTTTCTGCTATAAAATGGCAGCGATAATTGTTTTATGAATCGTTTCATGTTATGGATTGTTTTATCCGTGGCCATACTGAATGTAACCTATTGTGCGACAGATCACTAACGATGTATGCAAGAAAAGCACTACCATGTTTAAATAAAGGCCTACTGCACTGTTTTTAAGACAAACGTGAACCAGATTTTTGTTTCTCTTGTCGAACTAATCATAAATATTAATCTATAAAAGAGTTATATGAAATATTACACTCTCCTAGCTCCTTCACAGCTTTCCGCAGGTTTGACCGCATCACCCCGCCAGCACCACGGAGCAGTTGGACTACTGCTTTGCTGACAAAGCCCCGGCATCCGACCTCCAAGGGATAAACCTTTGCTTTCCTGCCAGCCTCTTGGCGTTCCACAGCCAGCTGTGAATGCTTTAGATGTTTCCTTTCGTTGGCTGCTGTTATGCCCTCTTCTATTACAGTAAATTGAAAACCAGTCCTTCATTTGTTATTTTTTCTACTGTACCAACTCTTGTTAACAAGCTTTTTATCATTCTTTGTGGCTTCAGGCCTCTAAATAATTTTCCAGCTGTTATTTTTGTAAAGATGTGATTTTAAAATAGTCTTTCTGGATCCCATTTATCACATGGTTCAAACATCAAAATCACTGCACATCCATCCAAATACTGAATGTTGGGAGCTAGTCCCGCTGATCTTAACTGCAACTTATCATGAACACGTGGACAATCTCATGCAATCCAGTACAGCAACCCTTCCTTCAAAAACATTAAGATGTAGTAGTGCAAATAAATCATTGTGTCAAGAAGTTGTTATGATGGAATGAGGCATTATTTATTTATCAAGCCTTCTTTCTGTGAGGTGACAGTGATCACCACTGCACCTCCACGCTGTTGACATTAAATTCACTTAAAGTCATTTTTATTTGTAGCCTCATGTATAATACAAGCGGGATAATGTACAGCTAGCGGGACAACAATGACCGGCTCGCTGTACATTATCCCGTGCACTCTCAACCCAGCTCCAGCTCTCTAAGAAAACGAGGAAAAACTCAGTAAGAAACCTCGGAAAAGGCAATTCAAAGAGAGATCCCCTCTCCACGGACAGCTGGGTGTTTGAAGCACGAACGTAGGCCAATAATCACTATGGCTTGTCGCGGTATTCCGTGTTACTGGTGTTACATGGTGGTCGGGCACATTACATTACATACCCGCCACCCACACCTGCCAACCTGCCGCCAAAATGAATTAAATGGGTTTTATTTCTGTAAAAAAAAAGCAAAACAACGCTTTTGTATTTGTACAGAAATAAAATCCCCTCCCTCATTTTGGCGTATCAGCGGCAGGTTGTCAATAGATAGTCGGACGACCGATGCATCTGCTCCATACAGATTCTCAGCACAGAGTAGCAGGAGTCAGATTTCACACACACGGGACGGGAGAGAGTTAAAAGACCGAGAGGTGGCGGAGGAAAGCAAACGCGGTATAAATTTCAGATTCAAACCCAATGCTAGGAGGAGGACGGAGCGGTCACAGCCGGTGTGCGCGGCGGAGCGGCATCGGGTACACCCCAGCGGCTCCGCAGCAACAGTTCTACCGGGGAGGCTAGTCACTCAGCCATCCGATGGTAAAATAAGCGCTACACATAATGACCGTCATCTTTTCCTGTAAAATCTCCGGTGTAATCGGTAACACCCGCGTTGACACAAGAAATTTTCCTCCCTGTCACATCCCTACTAGAGATTGACGCCACCGGCCTCTCGGTCGGATTTCTACTGCTTCAAGAGAGAGTGCAATGGGAACCACATATGGGGACTACAGCACCCTGGACGAGGTCCTTCCATGGTCTTCGGGGGTCCATCCATGGTCTTGAGGGGTCCTTCTGTGGTCTTCAGGGATCCATCCATGGTCTGAGAGGTCCAGTCTGTATCACATCAGACTGGATCCCTAAGGACCACAGATCACACGAGCCAGGGGTGGTGCTTGAGAGACTCCAGGGTGGGTCGGGTCTCTGGGCTCTTGTCCATACAGTGGGCTAGAAAATCCCGGCAATCTGGACAGACCAACAGGAATCATGTTTAAATACAAACGCTGTACTCTTTGTGTGTTTATGTGTGTGCTTGTATTCTACTGCATGTCTTACTGTAGGAAAGCTCGTCACGGATGTCAGGGACTACTCTGATGATCTCACGGGGGGTATGGAAGGGGGTCGCCCCATCATGCAGCATCTCAAACAGCACCACACCGAGCTGCCACACAGTGGTAGCTTCAGGCGTGGACCACCCACGCCGGATAAACTCCGGAGTGGTGTATATAGGGGTACCTACAATACATACAGCCACACAGACACAAAGGTTAATGGATGAGGGACGGGAGTAGAGGACAGAGACGGCAAAGATGCTGGGTTGTTTCAGAGAACAGCACCATAAGAACGACAGCCTACCTTTATTTTTAGTGTACCTCCCCTCTGTCAGAAATGTGCCGCAGCCAAAGTCAATGATCCTGGCACGTGGGACATCAGAGCCCGTTTCGATGAGGATGTTTTCCATCTTGATGTCCCTGTGGAAAACACCTTTGGACTGGATCTCTTGGAGACCTTCCACCAGTTGTTTTGTTATGATCTGAGAGAAAAGAAAGAGACATGAAGACTGTGTGACACGGTTGGCGTGGACACACATACAGAAACACACATGTCATCAACCACTTACCCGGCCCATGTCCTCCTGTAATGATAACTGTGTGGACTCCAAATAGTCATAGAGATCCATGCAGGGGACGGGTCTCTCTAGGACGAGAATCAGCTCATCACCCAGATTGTACCAGTCCAGCAGGCTCACCACGGCACTGGTTTCTGGTGCTGCTGGTGTGAGGTGCAGCAACAGCGCCACCTCCATAGGGATCGTTGTAACTTCCCCTTCCAGAATCTAAAGATGTGGAGTGAAAGAGAAAGCAAATAATGAAACCTTCATGTGCACATGTATACAAAAGTTAACAGTATTTTAACTGTTAGATTGCATGAGGTACAAGAGGAACATGTTCCCTTTGTACTCAATGAAAAGAGAAATGTTACATAATGTAGAGTTTTGGGTGAAAAACAAATCTCTTACCACTGTTGTGCAAAGGAACTGGTGGATATGCTTTATGGCCACCTACGGGACAGAAACAGACATTTGGTCAGCTTATACTACATGAGGCTGTTCTCATATACCCTTTGTAGCTATACCTACGAAAAGTAATGCACTGTAGTTCGTATAAATCACAGGAATTTCCCCAACAGGCCGGTGTTTGTATCCCACGTGAAACCTGTAGTCAACGTTGATTTGTCACGTAACTTCTGTACTTAAGTCACGCCACTTCCGGAGTTATTTTAACCCAAACCGTGTTGTCTAAACCTAACTAAGTAGTTTTGTTGCCTAAACCTAACTAAGTAGTTTTGTTGCCAAAACCTAACCAAGTCGATCTTTTCCTAAATCTAACTTTTATTTTGAAAAGACTGGAGCGGAAATTGACACATGGGTCACGTGTTGCTGGACATTCGTAGGAAAACGCAATGAAAAGTAGGAATAACTTTTTGTAAAATATCATACGAACCGTTGTATGAGGATACGTTGACTACATACAGAGCGGATACATGAATCATGGATTCTGTGTGTGTGTGTGTGTGTGTGTGTGTAACTTACAGGCAGATTATCGTCTTTGCGATGGCCAGCAAAGACTGCTCCGAAGCCTCCTTCACCCAGCATTCTGTCTTCCTCATATTTCGCCTCAAAGTCAGCTGCAGAAACAAAACACAAACACTTTGACTGTACTTGTTCAGAACTGTCATTCCACTTCTAAACTAACCCCTAATACTACAGTAACGATTACTGATTTAAAATCAAATCCTATTACCAATATGAATCCAAAAGCCAAGACTGAAACTTAAAGGAACGATATGACCTTTTGAGCCAGCAGACGATTAAGCTTTGCTTAGCATCAAGACTGTAAACAGTCTGATTCTGTCCAAAGGTAACAAGATCTGCCTATCAACATCCACTAGACATTATACAACAGTCTTCCCAGGCTCGTAGTACGCCCCATGAAGAATAAACTCAACTGAATTTACTGATGGAACTCACACTTCATCAACGTTTCACGTATTTCTATCTCTACTCACCTCTGTTGTGAAACAGAGTGGCTTCTGAGTAGAAGGTGTCAGAGTCGCTACTGGTGGTCTGAGGGGTGGCATCAGTAGTGGCCTGGTAGCTGCAGCCCTCACCGGAACTGAGGGGCGTTCTTCTCTTCTCCCCGTAGTCTACTGTGTCCTCAGACTTCCTCTTCCTGTTCTCCTTCTCCTCAGATTTGGTGCTGGCGGGTATCCGTGGCACAGTATCCTCAGCGGAGTAAAAGATTTCTAAACACATTATACATGTTAGAAAATAAGTGGTGAAACAGTCTTCCTAGGCTAGTAGTGTTCCTCATGAAGAGTAACTCAACTGAATTTACTGACAGAACTCACACTTCATCAACATTTCACGTATTTCTATCTCTACTCACCTCCGCTGTCATCTGAGAAGACGGTGTCAGATTGGTAGCTGAAGGAGGTCTCAGCGGTGGCTTCAGGGATGGCTTCAGGGATGGCCTCAGGAATGGCCTCAGGAATGGCCTCAGGGACGGCCTCAGGGACGGCCTCAGGGATGGCCTCAGGGACGGATGGAAAAAAGAAATTAAAAAGAAAAGGAAATGGGTTCGAGAGGTAGCGCAGGGGTGCCTGGTACCAGGGATAGCTGGTGCCCGCACTGGGATTGAAGGACGTTCTTCTCCTCTTCCCGTAGTCTCCTGTGTCCTCAGACTTCCTCTTCCTGCTCTTCTTCTCCTCAGAGTCAGTGCTGGCGGGTATCCGTGACACAGCATCCTCAGCGGAGTAAAAGATTTCTAAACACATTATACATGAAGAGTAAACTCAACTGAATTTACTGATAGAACTCACACTTCATCAATGTTTCACGTATTTCTATCTCTACTCACGTCCGCTGTCTTCTGAGAAGAGGGTGTCAGGTCCGTAACTGAAGGAGGCCTCAGGGATGGCCTCAAGGGTGGTCTCAGAGGTGGCCTGGTGGCTGGTGCCCTCACCGGGACCTAGGAACGTTCCTGTCCTCTCCCCGGATGCTTCTGTTTCCTCAGACGTCCTCTTCCTGGCCTTCTTCTCCCCAGATTTGGTGCTGGCAGGTGTCGATTTCCCAGCATCCCCAGTGGAGTAAAAGGTGCCTAAACACATTATACATGTTAGAAAATAAGTGCTAAAACAGTCTTCCTAGGCTAGTAGTGTTCCTCATGAAGAGTAACTCAACTGAATTTACTGATAGAACTCACACTTCATCAATGTTTCACGTATTTCTATCTCTACTCACCTCTGCTGTTTTCTGAGAAGGAGGTGTCAAATTCGTCACTGGAGGAGGTATCAGGGGTGGACTCAGTGGTGGTCTCAGTGGTAGACTGGTAGCTGGTGCCCGCTTCGGAACTGAGGGGCGTTCTTCTCCTCTTCCCGTATTCTCCCATGTCCTCAGACTTCCTCTTCCTGCCCTTCTTCTCCTCAGATCCGGACCTGACGGAGGTTTCAGGGGTGGCCTCAGGGATGGCCTCAGGGATGGCCTCAGTGATGGCCTCAGGGATGGCATCAGGGATGGCCTCAGTGATGGCCTCAGGGATGGCCTCAGGGATGACGTCAGGGATGGTGTCAGGGGTGGCCTCAGGGATAATCTCAGGGAAGGTCTCAGTGGTGCCCTCACTGGGACTCGGAAACGTTCTTTTCCTCTTCCCATATTCTTCTGTGTCCTCGAACCGCCTCTTCCTGCCCTTCTTCTCCTGAGAGTCGGTGCTGATGGAGGTGTCAGATCCGGACCTGATGGAGGTTTCAGGGGTGGCCTCAGGGATGGCCTCAGGGATGGCGTCAGGGGTGGCCTCAGGGATGACGTCAGGGATGGTGTCAGGGGTGGCCTCAGGGATGGCGTCAGGGATGGCCTCAGGGATGGTCTCAGGGATGGCCTCAGGGATGGTCTCAGTGGGGGCCTCAGGGATGGTCTCAGTGGTGCCCTGGTAGCTGGTGTCTGTACCGGAACTGAGGAGCGTTTTTCTCCTCTTCCCATAGTCTCCTGTGTCCTCAGACTTCCTCTTCCTGCCCTTCTTCTCCTCAGAGTTGGTGCTGATGAAGGTATCAGATCCGGACTTGAAGGAGGTCTCAGGGATGGCCTCAGTGGTGGCCTCAGAGGTGGCCTCAGGGATGGCCTCAGGGATGGCCTCAGTGGGGGCCTCAGGGATGGTCTCAGTGGTGCCCTGGTAGCTGGTGTCTGTACCGGAACTGAGGAGCGTTTTTCTCCTCTTCCCATAGTCTCCTGTGTCCTCAGACTTCCTCTTCCTGCCCTTCTTCTCCTCAGAGTTGGTGCTGATGAAGGTATCAGATCCGGACTTGAAGGAGGTCTCAGGGATGGCCTCAGTGGTGGCCTCAGAGGTGGCCTCAGGGATGGCCTCAGGGATGGCCTCAGTGGTGGCCTCAGGGATGATCTCAGTGGTGGCCTCAGTGATGGCCTCAGGGATGGCCTCAGGGATGATCTCAGTGGTGGCCTCAGTGATGGCCTCAGGGATGGCCTCAGGGGTGGCCTCAGGGATGATCTCAGTGGTGGCCTCAGGGATGATCTCAGTGGTGGCCTCAGGGATCACCTCACGGATGGTCTCAGGGATGGCCTCAAGGATGATCTCAGTGGTGGCCTCAGGGATGGCCTCAAGGATGATCTCAGTGATGGCCTCAGGGATGGCCTCAAGGATGATCTCAGGGATGATCTCAGGGATGGCCTGGTAGCTAGTGCCCTCACTGGGACTCAGAAACGTTCTTTTCCTCTTCCCATATTCTTCTGTGTCCTCGAACCTCCTCTTCCTGGCCTTCTTCTCCACAGATTTGGAGCTAATGCTGGCGCAGGCGGGCATCGATGTCCCAGCATCCTCAGCGGAGTTAAAGTTTCCTAAACACATTAAACATGTTAGAAAATTAGTGCTGAAAACATGTGAAGAGATTGAACTATATAGTACTGAATTGTGGAGTTAGACTGCTTTTCACCACTGGAGCCATCCTTAGCATAACCCTTTGACTAACACTATATAAAAACTAGAGTGGTTCGCCCACTCATTCGAGACTTGTAACACTTAACACTCATTTTTTCATGATTTTTAAACTAAATTTTTTTATACTTGGTGATATTTTTAAGGCCGATGTTATTAGCACCCAGGTGGATATAGCATGGCAGAGACAAGCCGGACCGACCCAGGCACACGAGATACTGTATGTGTATATAGTATGTACTGTTTGGATATTTTTCCTAAATCTAACCAAGTAGTTGTGTTGCTATTTTTACTTTACCCGAACTAACAAATAGCCCCTGAGGTTCTTTCTATGTCATCTTACCTCTGCTGAATGACGGTCTGGAGCCCTCGGTGGGACATTGACTTGTCCTGCTAGTCCTGTCGTCAGACTTTCTCTTGGTGGCCCTCTGGTTTCCACCTGACCTGTTGTCCAGCATGTTCTGGTTGTGATCTACTGTCTGAGAGACTTAAGGAAGAAGCAGCGTTAGTAATCATTAGCCCAGCAGCTAAATCACATGGATATTAAAGAAAGAGAGACTGCAGTTCTCGTCAAGATTTTGATATCACTACTTACCCAGATTTCTTCTGGTGGACGGACGCTCAGGAGTCCTGACTAATCTTGTTCTTAAATTGTAAGGCATGGCTCTCAAACAGTAATGGTTCACCGTTGAAATGTCGAAGATTCGAAGTTCACCGTTGAAATGTCGAAGACTCGAAGTTCACAGTTGAAATGAGATTGATGAGAGATTCTGGTTGGTATCAAGAGTTTTCTCCGGAACGTTGGCCGCACAATTCCTTTAATACCTCACAATTCCTTTAATACCTCACAACTGCTTCATGACCTCACAACTCCTTTGTGACATCACAACTGCTTCATGACCTCACAACATTCTACTGTTGTACAATTCTCCTCTTGGAATGCATGATGTCATGTCAAATCTGAACCAATAAATGCATTTAAAGGTCCCATATTGTAATAAGTGAGATTTTCATGTCTTTTATATTATAAAGCAGGGTTAAGTGATATATAAATACTGTTAAACTATCAGATATACAATATTTAGACCATTACACGGTTTTAAACATAAATATTCTAAATGTGTCCCAGTTTATTTCCTGTTGCAGTGTATGTGAATAACACCAGTTGACAGGAAGTAAACATGGACCCAAACTGTTGCCTAGCAATGCAATTCCATTGCAATTCCATTGAAATGCACAAAAACGGAGCGTTTCAGACGGAGGGTAAATACAGGTATATTCAGGCAGACAGTATGAGGAGAATAAAGTTTTTTTTTTAACATTACAGCATGTGAACATGTTCTAATAGAAACCCCAAAAAAGTATGAACCTGAAAATGATATAAAATAAAAAAGAATATATAATATATAATATAATATTATAAATTATATTCTATTTTATTTGTATTGGGTTTTTTTTATATTTTTTCATTATTATTTTACTTTTTTTCAGACCCTCAACCCTTTTTTAATCGTATCTTAATTGTAATAAATATTATTTAATATCTTGACATTATTAATATTTTGTGTGCACAAGTTCTCATAATGTATGCACAAGATTTTATTTAAAACATTAACTTAAAAAATTGTGTGGGACTTCGGGGGCTGTGTATTTCTAAATATTTTTGAATTAATCATATTTAACTTTCTATTATTTTTCATGGACTCTTGAAGTCCCGGAAGATTATATATATATTTTTTATCTTATTATCTTAATTGTAAAAATATCCACCTCCATCCAAGATTTAAAAAAAATCATCATTATTTATTAATTTATTTCATAAAATTTTAAACAAAAAAAAAACACAAAAACAAACTAAATATATAAACCTGTGTGAACCTGCTGAAACTTAACTAAACACACTGTGAATACTAAACTAAAATGGAATCAAAAAGTCCAAAATAAAATTAAATAAAAACTAACTGAAAATTAAAAACTATTACAACCTACATTCACATTGATTGTTTATTTTTCAGAGAGAGAAAACCATTTACAACACATTCTCAGTCTGATTAATTATTTCATACAGCAAGAAATAACATTTGAATGACAGCTTAGAGTGGAGCCACACAATACAGACAAAAAAGCTTTTTTGAATTGAAATGTGTTGATTTTTCAGCAAAGATCATGTGTTCTCCATGCTTGACGTAACTGCAGTTACAATGATGATTTTGACAATGTGCAAATTAATTCAAAGTCCTGACTTGAAGAAAAACAAGATCCTAGTCAAGGCTGCATTAGGATTATTTGTAATATATTAGATTTTCTTTTCTGTTTTCTAACCAAAGACCGAAGGCGAACAAAAACTTTCATCACCTGTTATATAAAAGCCTTTTAATTTTTATTTAGCTAACACAGTTTATGGTTTTTCATAATATCTCTTGAGGAAAAGCATCTAATACCTGCATTTTAAATTATAGTTTCAAAGATAAAACATTTTATTTTTCAAATAATTAAAAGTCAGCCATATTAAAAAACAAATAAGGTTTCCAGTGTTTACAAAGATATGCACAATAAAAAATCATATCCTGTTTTAAGCTCCGTCTGCACAACGCTGGTTTACATGATCACAAGATTGATTTGATTCTTGTTGACAACCAAAAGATATTTTATTTGCTGGTGTTTTAGTGTCTTTCTAAAGGACACTCGGAGAATGATGCTTGCCGTCAAGAGCCTTAAAGCGATAGTTTGGCTGTTTTGAAGTGGTACGTATCCATACTCAGTGTATTATTTACAGGTAAGTACCTCGTACCACTCTTCCACACACCTGAACTATCCCTTTAAGCCACCTCTCTCTGGGTGAGGAGCACCCTGCTGCTTCTTTGATAAATCAAACGCACCTATTTGAAAAATCTAAAACTTGAAATCCTACAAAATGACGTGACGCATCAGAACAAAATAAAACACTCCATGTTCAAAATATTTAAGGCATCTTGGTCATTAGGCTTCAGAGTCAACGCACATACCATACACTCAAAGCATGAATACACATGGACGTACAAAACAAAAGCATTCTGCCCATTCAAAATAAAGAGAAAGATCTTTTTTTAAGAACTGATTGGAGATCGGACCACACAGCAGTTACTTTAGCTCACAAAGTGTTAAAACACAAAAGGTTTTCCCCGCTGTAGAAATCAGTCCTGGTCCCACCGACAATATCTCACTCATCAAGTTAGTTTAGAGCGATGACGAAACAGTTTTTCTCTAAAATCTGAAGTCAAAATATTTCTTAAATTCCTCTCCCTGACCAAACAGAAACATGGTCATTTTGGACAAAAGCTCTCAGTTTTAAAAATAACAAAACAATTTATCGTTTGAGGGTCCCGAACGTGTTGCTGAAACCATCAAAAAGGTCAAAGTCCATCGTCATCGCTGCTGTCCCAGGACGCCGGGCTGGTCGGTCTCCGAGAGAGGAGAGGCTTCTGTCAGGATTCCTCTCCGACTTCCTGGTTGACCACATGGTGGTACCCCCGGTTGCTGATCGGCTCCTTCTGCCAACAAATAACGCCGAGGAGGATGATGATGATGAGGAGGAGCAGACAGCCGGACACCGCCAGACTGATGATCACCTCTGGAGGCAAAGAAGAAAATGGATCAATGGTGGCACAATCATTTAGTCATCTCTCTTTATGTGGAGTTTCTAGAGTGTGTTCACCTTTATCTCTCCCTCCTGAAGGCACTTGACATTCTTTGTCCCGGTCGTCTGAAATAGAGAGCTTTGTAATTCTCACAAACTCCTCTAGAGGGCAGTCAAGGGAGCAGCCTGGTATCTGCTGAGGGTACGGCTCCACTGTGCTGTCATTCCTGAAGAACAGCGACACCGAAACAGAGCTGGATGCACAGAGAGAGAGAGAGAGAGTTAATGACTGTCTAGTGTCACATTTGAAGATGTTTCGATCAGCAGTTTGGACATTAAAGGGACAATCTGGGTGTTTTTCAGCAGGGTTGTATGAGTTACTTATCCATAGTCAGTGTATTACCTCAGCTGAATCTGGTTGTGTTCAATTTCAAAATAAAAGTCTCATCTGTTTATTCCACTTTGCATATTTTTTTTACTTTCTTTCTGGTATCAGCTCCTAAAATCCGTCTGTTTGAGTCCATAATATTATGTTTTTGTGAGTGACTACAGTATGCTCTGTGTGTATTTGTTTACCCGTTGTCGTCCCTGTGCAGCTCAAATATCTGACAGGAGGCGTATGGCGGCTGTCTCCCGCTGAACACATCCAAGCTGGTCTGAAGAGCAGCTATGGTGGTGTCATGCTGTGGAACAGACACACGCACATTAAAGGAATAGTTCAACATTGTTTTTAACTTGCTTTTTATCCCCAGAGTTAGATGAGCAGATCGACACCAATCAAGTCTGTATGTTAAATATGAAGCTACAGCCAGGAGGCAGCTAGCTTAGCTTAGCTGGAAGGTTAAAAAAATAAATAAAAATCAACCTACTAGTAATTGAAACTCTTACCGCTGAGAGCATCATCAATTTCAGTTTCTGTTTTGGGTCTGGGACAGACATCTTGGAAAGATTCTTCACTATTTCACCCAACAGCATACCTAGAAGACAGAGAGCAGTTCTCATTTCCCTATTTGGTCCTTCATTATCATGAACTGTAGTTTATTTAGACTTAATCCCACATACACCTCCCTGCTGCCAGATATACTCACTAAAGCACCAAATGTGGATTAATCTGCCGCTGGAAATAGTCCCAAACAAACACAACATTTCTTCCCATTTGAGTTGTATTTGATTTTCACTAAACTACACACACATACCTCCCTGCAGCCGGCTCTTTTCTCGCTGTTCGTGGACCCCGAACAGCACCTGCGAAAAGTGGACATCATTACATTACCTTACATACTTTAACAAAGCATTTAGACCATTATGAGACACTAAAAAACAAGATATTTGCTGCTGCTTTTACCCGAAATCCAAAATCTTTGAGGTCTTGGAGCATCTTCATTACATCTGGAGTCACCCATTTGGGAGCTGTGAAGTTGTGACGGGACTGAATTCAAACACAGACAACACAAAGAGACACTTGATTAAAAGGAGAATGTCAGAAGAGGCCTAAAAGCTTCAATTAAGCAGTTGTTAAGTTGTCTTGATAGCACTTTGTCAGCAGTCCTCTCACTGCAACCATCTCTCACATTGTTGCTCATCTCGTGGCTGCACTCAGTGACCCAGGTGTCCCTCATTTCAGAATTGGCTCACACTTGAAACCTCACACTATTATAGATGCACATGTCTGATTATGTATTAACAGTATAGCAATATATTGATTGGAGGCTGAAATGCCAGCAGTGACCTTTGTTAACTAGATAAGATCAGACAAACATACATGTGAAAGCGGTACTAGTTGCACATTTCTGTTCCTCAAACAGCTTCTCTGCCAAAATGTCGGCGTGTTCCTGAAATGCTGATGAGGACCGGTTGAGTCACAAGACTAAAAACCAACAGCCTTGAGATCTGGTCAGTCACAGTCTCGCCCCCAGACGTTTACACGTAACTTGTGTCTGTTGAAACACAAACAACTTGTGAATTGTGTCTTGAATAACAGGAAGCTCTTATTTTAAAAAAAACGCAACACAAGCAGCTTGATTTCTGCCAAAACCTCTCATATTACAGATTTATGGCCAGAATTCAGATGTTAATATTTGCAATTATTTACCTATAGTTTATGTACTTAAAAAGAATTGTTTCAATCCAAGTTCTCAGAGAACTACACTTTATTTCGCCCAGCAAAAAGACCCAAATTTGTTGGCATTAAAGGTGCAGTGTGTGGGATCTGGCGCCATCTAGCGGTGAGGTTGCAGATTGCAACCAACTGAAATTTCTCCCATGTGCCAGGCGTGTAGTAGAACTTTTCCATCGACACTTTTGGCCACGCCAAGTCAAACCATGCTGTGCTGATTTGCGTTTCAATTACCATTTTAGCGAGCCGAGTTGGGTGACTCTGTGTGTGTGTTCTCACCTCACAGAAGAGTGTGTCGTACACGCTCCAGACGGATTCCACATTCGTCTTATTCAGTCCTGTTTTGTTCCTCACCAGCTCTATAACGTCCTGAGGAGAGGAACGCAGTAAGCTCAACATAACTTCATCACTGCATCATAAAATCATGAGTAATCGTAGACTCCTTTTGATGTCACGTAACTCCCCAAACATCCCCCGTACCTGGTACGTAGTGGTGTAATTAATAAATATCTCGGTGTGTTCAGTTTCGTTCATCAGCTGCTCGTAGCGAGGACAGTCACGCAGAGGAAAAGAGAGAAGCTACAAACAAAAAAGACAGAAGAGGTGTTGAATCACTTGTAGCAAGGAGCACTTATAAAACTTTATATTATACACACATACCCTCTCTTCACTTGGTGGCACCGTGTGTACAGGTATTGGCTGCCACTGCAAGTTTTTTGTGAAGACCTGCTGACCATCGGGGGGGTAGAGACCTGGAAGACAGCAAGAGGTTGTTAATGTGAGGAGGAAAAGTATGAGTATTGCTGGTAGAAGGGGGGAGAGGAGTTAGCTGACCTGCAAGGTTGGCCTCAGCGCTCATCAGGGTGCGATCATAGTCTGTACTGCGAACCAAGATCTGAGGACAAAGGAGTAGCGAGTGTCATCACAGCCTTAAGACTGACTTTAGTTTGGTCAATCTGTTAATGAAGTGTTATGATAAACAGAAATACACAGAGGCCTCCTCTCAGAAAACACCTCCATCATGCTCCAGGAATTCCAGCACCAGTGGGAACCCTGTATAACACCAAGGTGGCGAAGGGGCCCTTCTCCTACACATTCAAATTAATCATCGTCCTGGTTGACGTGTCATGTGATCTGAAAGCCGTTACCTCGTGTCTGTCGTAGGATTCGTTCAGGAACCCTTCGTAGCGAGTCCTCAGGAACTGGCCCAGATCTAAGTGCTGCCTCATGCCATCCTGTAAACACACATCCAGATGTGACGTCACTGGATGGAGCTAACCTTTCAAACTTTGACACACGTGATAAAACATATTGATTATACCTGTGTTAGCTGTCCAAAGCCTTGAGGCCAGCTGCTCTCTTGGTAAGGGTCGGTAGGATAGGCTTTGATTGGTGACCTGTCGCCGTGCCGAAACAACTGGACGGGAGAGAGAGAGGATATGTTAGGCAACTAACAACAAAACTTCCCCTATTGCATAAGAAAATGGGACATCTTTCAGTGTCTTTCTAGCTGTAAAAATCCCAGCATTGTTACGATATCAGCCTGAGAATCACGTCTATAATCCAACAACATGAATGCAATTATGGAAAAAATGTGAATGTATTTACCGAACATTTTGTTGTTGCAGTCTGGAAACTACTTGATCAAGCTAATAAAACGTTCACTGTTTCATCATGTGCCTTGTGTTTGACTTTATTAGCCTAACCCTTATTATTCCACCTCAGAATCAAGCCAAAAGCCTCGTCCGAGTGTTATCTGTGTCACTAGCTGTTATGAAACCTAAGTCAGCTGATAGTGACGATCTTGCCAAGTGTTTGTAAGAGACTTAATGTCATTCATAATTCAAGAAGCCAGACAGGACGGGCCTTAAAATGAGCATGTCAGATACAGAAGAGGTGAACCCTTGAAATGTAGATTGAAATGTCTGCCATCCAGTCAGCTGGGTCTCGTAACTGGATGCCACCACATCAGCTGTCTACTCAAGTTTCAACCTTCACTTCAGAGAATTGTGGGTTTCCGGTTCTGTGGTGTGGAGAGCATGCATGACTGATCTATCCAAAACAGCTGAAAAAAGTGTGTAAACTCTATTTGAAGGGTGGATTATCCCTTTAGGACTCCTAATCTTATCTGCTCCGTGATCCATTAACGGCTATCTTGGTTTTTTAAGAACGAGTGCAATAATACGAACATTTAGTTGTCAACAAAACAACTTCCACACGAGAAAGTCTACGTTGATCTTCTGACCTGACTTCTCTCTCAGCGGCGTCATATTTTAACAGCGTGACATGCAAGATGCTTGATGTCACGGCTTTGACACGGGAAAACACGAGTGTGTCCGATGCTATTTCAATTCTCACATCCATGACAGATTCCATGTCTGTAACGCTAAAAAAACAGAAACGGAGGGTGGGAAACAGGACACTTTCAATGCAACAAAATTGTTGTTATCATTGTTGCTGTACTAATATTACAACTTTGTCTTTACAATGTTTGTATTACCATTAAGCAGCCGCAATGTTTGTGTTCACAGCTTGCCACGCTGGTTCTCTGCAGGGTGAGCCAAGAACGCCACCCTGCAGGTATCGCCATACTTTGTATGGGAGATTAGCAGACAGATCAAATACACTAGCCCTCATTCAACAGTTAGATAAACGCAATAAAAAAGGACATGCAAAAATGCATTAATGTGGGAGTGACGCTTTAGTGCTGGGTTTTTACTGTATATAGATAATGGTCAATGAAGGAAGTAGACAACCTTTGAACCATCAATAAAGCTACAAGTTTCCATTTAAAATAGTGCATTTGAATTGTATAATGCAAGCAAGGAGCGAGATGTTTTGTTCTTGCTACAGTTTCAATTTTCATGCTTGTGTTCTCTCTGCATCATCTTGCATTGACGTCAATGAGCAACTCTGTCAAAACAATAACTTCTGTATCCTTGACTACACTGGGTTTCTGTGAACAGGTCCAGGGCAGAGCAGCTGCATATTCAAATACTATAACAAGTGATTTTTTTAACATGTGACTAATATGAGAAATATCCAAGCAGAAACAAATGAGAGATTTGTTTATGTAATGAACAATAGCTATTCACAACTGTGGTTTTGTTGTTTGGATTGTTAGTATAGCTGACTAGTCACCTGACCGAGTAATCAAGCTGACAGATCAGACAGTACGGAAGCCCTAAACAAACATTGTGCAAACATTTTATTTCCTTCCTTTGAAGGCTTGCAATGCAGGGTTAACAGAAATACATATTTACTTAGCTAGCTCATGTGCAAAATGTTTAATAATAGCCTAAAGCTATGTTTTGCCTGCGTTAGTTGACTCTAGTACAGATGTCATCTCAATTTTACTTCTTCATGTATGCAATGTAAAGACCTGTATTAATGTGAGAGATTGCTTTAAGTGTGTGATTAGGTAACAAAGGAAACTTTTAAAATGAAAGAGACTTGTTTTATTGGGAAATAAGTGCTAGAATTGTTTTACATTTTCTTCATCTGTTCTTTGCCTTTTCTGGTGTTTCATTAGTTAGTTCTGTCACCTTTAAAGGTCCCGTATCGTGCTCATTTTCAGGTTTATACTTGTATTTTGTGTTTCTACAAGAACATATTTACATGCTTTAATTATTAAAAAAACCTTTATTCTCCTCATACTGTCTGACTGAATATGCCTGTATTTACCCTCTGTCTGAAACGCTCTGTTTTAGTGCATTTTGACGGAATTGTGTTGCTCGGCAACAGCTTGGGTCCATGTTTACTTCCTGTCAGCTGATGACATTCACATACACTGTAACCAGGAATAAACTGGGACACATTTAGGATGTTTACGTTTAAAACTGTGTCAAGGGTCTAAATATTGTTTGTGACATCACAAAAGGGCAGAAATCCTGACAGCTTGTTTCAAATGCAGAGTTTCTGAATACGGGCTGTGTGTATTTCCCTGTGGATTTAGTGTTTCGATACTTTCACAGTATTTATAAAGGACTTGTGCCTGCTTTATAATAAAAAACCATGTCACTTTTTTATAATATGGGACCTTTAATGCTCAGGGGCAAACTACTAACTACCTCTTTTAGTTTTTTCAATATTTGAGGTGTAGTGGTATACTTCTGTATTTCCTTTTTTTTATAATTTATCACACCTTTTTAAGTATTTTTTTGCATTCCTGTGTGAACCATCACTGCATTATTCTCACATTCTCTGTTGTCTTACAAAATGCATCTGAAAAAAGCATTACTAGCAAGCGATGTGAACCAAAAACAGCATTTTAAAGTGTTGCTAGGTGGATTATTAATAAGCCGAATTCAATATAAGACTCTACTTATTCCTTACATACTTAATTGGTGTTCATATAAACATGCATGTTTACAGAAAAGCAGATTAAACACTAAATCTGCTATATTTTGAATGTAGTTCCGCACCACACCGACTAGACACGCAGATCTCAACACAGCTTCTGTTGCATCATATTAAACATGATTAATACTCACCACAGTCACATAAACTAGTTGTCTTTCTGCTGCAGCTTCTCCACAGATATAAAACACCGTTAAAAGACAGAGAACCGCAGCGGACACCATGTTTACGTCTCTATAACCGGAGGCTCTAACCAACAGATCACAAACTGAGATTGTAGGTTTCTACGGACTCCTGTTTGAGCTACACTAAGTCAGCCGCGTTTACACCGGAAGTTAAAGCGTAAAATATAGTTTTTAAAAAATATGTGCAAGTCTGAGGGTCCATGAAGCATTCAAATATTTAATATATCTATTTAATTATTTTTGAAGGCATTTTTATCCATTTTAGACCACATGTTTCCTTTTCATTTGTTAAAAATGTCACATATTGGTTAGCACGTATTTTATTTTGAAATGACTAGCCTGCATATTGCTGGGTGGCCAAAAAAAAGGAGAAACGGAAGTGACGGAACGGAAGTGGTGATAGAGTAAAATATATTTATTTATTTATATATTTATTTTTATGTTGGTTTTGTTTCATTTCTGTTGTCCTTTTATGTTTGGCATAGCTCTTTGTTTATGTTTTTGCTATGCTTCTTCTGTATATAAATGTTTTTAATGTTGTCTGCTATTAATATGGATACTGTCATTTTGAAATATAAATACAAAATATATATATTTTTTGCTGTTTTTATTTTTCTTTATTTCTTTTTTTAATTTCATAATGAGAGTATACATAATAACAGCAGAAAACATTAAAAACATTTACATACAGAAGAAGCATAGCGAAAACATAAAGAAGAAACGGAAGTGACGTAACGGAAGTGACGACAGAGTGATATATTTGTAGTTTTTGTAGTTTCTGCCACTAGAGGTCGGTGTTGTGCTCTCAGCAAACAACTACATCTGATATCAACTTTACTGGATTCCTACGAGATTAATAAAGTGTAAGTATTGATAATATATGTCGTGTGTGCTGTAGTAAACGTTTGTTGTGTTTAGTTTGAAGTATAAGCCGCTATGTAGGCTAAGTTAGCTTCTAGCTAATTAGCTACATTGCTAACGACCGTTAGTTTACTGTGCGCGCGCTTAAACTGACCTCACCGGTGTTACACTGAAATCTGTCCCCTTGTTGAATAGTGTTTCCTTATGTTCCATAGAAGCGTAAAGGAGGACATTTTACAAGGAATGAGAGCGATGATTATCTGGTCCCTGACAATTCCAGTCTTTTTATTTTTATTTATTTGTTTATTTGACAGGGACAACAAATATGCATTGTTACACTTAATTAAAGTGCAACCGATGCAACATATATAGCAGCTATTCTCAACCACTGGGCCGATTAACCTTTTCAAAATCCGATGGCCGCTATTCTGTCTTTCAGTGGTTGTAGCGGGCTCAGTTTTAAAGCTACCGGTATCATAGGAAACTAAAAAACCTAGTGAATCCATTGGTCCCAACCATGTCTTGCCAACTTGTCGGAAAGGAGGCTAAATAACGCTCCAAATATACACTAAATTTTGGAGAGGAAAAACTGGCATGGCCATTTTCAAAGGGGTCCCTTGACCTCTGACCTCAAGATATGTGAATGAAAATGGTTTCAATGGGTACCCACGAGTCTCCCCTTTACAGACATATATGTCTTGGATGCAAAGTTGATTGGTTTTTGAAACGAAAAAAATGTTGTTGGAGCCCAGTTTGTCATTTATTTGGCAAAGTGGTCCTCAGAATGTTTTTAACAATCAGAAGTGGGCCTCAAGATACAGAAGGTTGAGAAACACCTACTATGGATAAGTACCTCCCACAACCCCACTTCAAAACATCCAAACTATCGCTTAAAGCCTCATGACGGCAAGCATCACCTTCCCAGTGTCCTTTAGAAAGACACTAAAACACCAGCAAATAAACTCTTGTTTGAGTGTCAACAAGAATCAAATTGCTCTGGTGATCATGTAAACCAGCTTTGTACAGATGGAGCTTAAAACAGAATATAATTTTTCATTGTGAATATCTTTGGAAAATCACTGGAAACCTTGTTTTTTAATATGGCTGACTTTGAATTATTTGAAAAATAAAATGTTTTATATTTGAAACTATCATTTAAAATGCAGGTATTAGATGCTTTTCCTCAAGAGATATTATGAAAAACCATAAACTGTGTTAGCTAAATAAAAATTAAAAGGATGGCACCCGGACTTTTATATAACAGGTAATGAAAAGTTTTGTTCGCTTTGGGTCTTTTGTTAGAAAACAGAAAAGAAAATCTAATATATTACAAATAATCCTAATGCAGCCTTGACTAGGATCTTGTTTTTCTTCAATCAGGGCTCAATTTGGAGAATTAATTTGCACATTGTCAAAATCATCATTGTAACTGCAGTTACGTCAAGCATGGAGAACACATGATCTTTGCTGAAAAATCAACACATTTCAATTCAAAAAAGCTTTTTTGTCTGTATTGTGTGGCTCCACTCTAAGCTGTCATTCAAATGTTCTTTCTTGCTGTATGAAATAATTAATCAGACTGAGAATGTGTTGTAAATGGTTTTCTCTCTCTGAAAAATAAACAATCAATGTGAATGTAGGTTGTAATAGTTTTTAATTTTCAGTTAGTTTTTATTTAATTTTATTTTGGACTTTTTGATTCCATTTTAGTTTAGTATTCACAGTGTGTTTAGTTAAGTTTCAGCAGGTTCACACAGGTTTATATATTTAGTTTGTTTTTGTGTTGTTGATTTTTTTTGTTTAAAATTTTATGAAATAAATTAATAAATAATTGTTTTTTTTAAAAATCTTGCACATACAGGTGGATAACCATTAAATTATATTTATTATTTAAATTAAGATAATAAGATAAAACAATATATATATATATAATCTTCCGTGACTTCAAGGGTCCATGAAAAATAAAAAAAAGTTAAATATGAATAATTAAAAAATATTTAAAAATACACAGCCCCCAAAGTCTCATTTTTTTTTTTAAATTAATATTTTAAATTAAATCTTGTGCATACATGATTAGAGCTTGTGCCCCAAAATATTAATAATGTCAAGATATGAAATAATATTTATTGCAATTAAGATAAGATTGAAAAAATATAATCTTTCGGGACTTCAAGGGTCTGGAAAAAAAGTAAAATAATAATGAAAAATATTTAAAAAAATAATACAAATAAAATATAATCTAATTCTAATATTATATTATATATTATATTATATACAAGTAAAACAAAATATAAACAATAAGATGCCAGAAAAACAGTAAGAAATGTATTCTATTTCTTTTTTAAAGACCAGGTATAACATCTCAGAAGTATGTAGCCAATGGACGTAATGTTTAATGATCTATTTGCAGAAATGGTATAGAATAAATAATATTGATAACCATGTTTTCATTAGTGTATAATCACTATCACAATTTTATAATGTTTGTACACATATTATGAGATTTGGCTATGGAAAAAAAAATGTTTTGACAAAAATGAAGAATCCTTATCTGCCAGAAGCTGTTGTTTTAGTATTTGTTTTTAATTAAATGCATTTATTGGTTTACATTTGACATGACATCATGCATTCTAAGAGTAGAACTGTACAACAGTAGAATGTTGTGAGGTCATGAAGCAGTTGTGAGGTCATGAAGCAGTTGTGATGTCATAAAGGTGTTGTTAGGTCATGAAGCAGTTGTGATGTCATAAAGGAGTTGTGAGGTCATGAAGCAGTTGTGATGTCATAAAGGAGTTGTGAGGTCATGAAGCAGTTGTGATGTCATAAAGGAGTTGTGAGGTCATGAAGCAGTTGTGAGGTATTAAAGGAATTGTGCGGCCAACGTTCCGGAGAAAACTCTTGATACCAACCAGAATCTCTCATCAATCTCATTTCAACTGTGAACTTTGAATCTTCGACATTTCAACGGTGAACTTCGAATCTTCGACATTTCAACGGTGAACCATTACTGTTTGAGAGCCATGCCTTCCACATTGAGAACAACATCAGCAAGTACTGCTGAGCGTCCGTCCACCAGAAGAAATCTGGGTAAGTAGTGATACCAAAATCTTGACGAGAACTGCAGTCTCTCTTTCTTTAATATCCATGTGATTTAGCTGCTGGGCTAATGATTACTAATGCTGCTTCTTCCTTAAGCCTCTCATACAGTAGATCACAACTATTGCAGGCTGGACAACAGGTCAGGTGGAAACCAGAGGGCCACCAAGAGAAAGTCAGACGACAAGACTAGCAGGACAAGTCAATGTCCCTCCGAGGGCTTCAGACCATCATTCAGCAGAGGTAAGATGACATAGAAAGATTCTAACAACATCTGCCATAAAAAATATCAGCAAGTATAAAAAAAATTGGTTTAAAAATCATGAAAAAATGAGTGTTAAGTGTTACAAGTCTCGAATGAGTGGGCGAACCACTCTAGTTTTTATATAGTGTTAGTCAAAGGGTTATGCTAAGGATGGCTCCAGTGGTGAAAAGCAGTCTAACTCCACAATTCAGTACTATATAGTTCAGTCTCTTCACATGTTTTCAGCACTCATTTTCTAACATGTTTAATGTGTTTAGGAACCTTTAACTCCGCTGAGGATGCTGGGACATCGACGCCCGCCTGCGCCAGCACTAGCTCCAAATCTGAGGAGAAGAAGGCCAGGAAGAGGAGGTTCGAGGACACAGAAGAATATGGGAAGAGGAAAAGAACGTTTCTGAGTCCCAGTGAGGGCACCTGCTACCAGGCCATCCCTGAGATCATCCCTGAGATCATCCCTGAGACCATCCGTGAGGTGATCCCTGAGGCCATCACTGAGGCCACCACTGAGGCCATCCCTGAGACCTCCTTCAGTTGCGACAGCATCAGCACTGACTCTGAGGAGAAGAAGGGCAGGAAGAGGAAGTCTGCGGACACAGGAGAATACGGGAAGAGGAAAAGAACGTTCCTGAGTCCCAGTGAGGGCACCAGCTACCAGGCCACCACTGAGACCTTCCCTGAGGCCATCCCTGAGGCCATCCCTGAGACCTCCTTCAGTTGCGACAGCATCAGCACCGACTCTGAGGAGAAGAAGAGCAGGAAGAGGAAGTCTGAAGACACAGGAGACTACGGGAAGAGGAGAAGAACGCCCCTCAGTTCCGGTGCGGGCGCCAGCTACCAGTCTACCACTGAGACCACCACCGAGTCCATCCCTGATACCTCCTCCAGTGATGAAATTGACACCTTCATCTCAGAAAACAGCAGAGGTGAGTAGAGATAGAAATACGTGAAACATTGATGAAGTGTGAGTTCTGTCAGTAAATTCAGTTGAGTTACTCTTCATGAGGAACACTACTAGCCTAGGAAGACTGTTTCAGCACTTATTTTCTAACATGTATAATGTGTTTAGGAACCTTTTACTCCACTGGGGATGCTGGGAAATCGGCACCTGCCAGCACCAAATCTGGGGAGAAGAAGGCCAGGAAGAGGAAGTCTGAGGAAACAGAAGCATCCGGGGAGAGGACAGGAACGTTCCTATGTCCCGTTGAGGGCACCAGCCACCAGGCCACCTCTGAGACCACCCCTGAGATCATCCCTGAGATCATCCCTGAAGCCACCACTGAGACCTCCTTCAGTTACGGATCTGACACCTTCTTCTCAGATGACAGTGGAGGTGAGTAGAGATAGAAATACGTGAAATGTTGATGAAGTGTGAGTTCTATCAGTAAATTCAGTTGAGTTACTCTTCATGAGGAACACTACTAGCCTAGGAAGACTGTTTTAGCACTTATTTACTAACATGTATAATGTGTTTAGGAGCCTTTTGCTCCGTTGAGGATACTGTGTCACGGATACTCGCCAGCGGCATCCTCAGCACCGACTCTGAGGAGAAGAAGAGCAGGAAGAGGAGGTCTGAGGACACAGGAGACTACGGGAAGAGGAGAAGAACGTCCCTCAGTCCCGGTGAGGGCTGCAGCTACCAGGCCACCACTGAGACCTTCCCTGAGATCATCCCTGAGATCATCCCTGAGGCCATCCCTAAGGCCATCCCTAAGACCATCCCTGAGCATTCCCCTTGGGCGTCCTTCAGTAGCGACTCTGACACCGCCTTCCCAGAAGCCACTCTGTTTCACAACAGAGGTGAGTAGAGATAGAAATATGTGAAACGTTGATGAAGTGTGAGTTCCATCAGTAAATTCAGTTGAGTTTATTCTTCATGGGGCGTACTACGAGCCTGGGAAGACTGTTGTATAATGTCTAGTGGATGTTGATAGGCAGATCTTGTTACCTTTGGACAGAATCAGACTGTTTACAGTCTTGATGCTAAGCTAAGCTTAATCGTCTGCTGGCTCAAAAGGTCATATCGTTCCTCTAAGTTTCAGTCTTGGCTTTTGGATTCATATTGGTTATAGGATTCGATTTTAAATCAGTAATCGTTACTGTAGTATTAGGGGTTAGTTTAGAAGTGGAATGACAGTTCTGAACAAGTACAGTCAAAGTGTTTGTGTTTTGTTTCTGCAGCTGACTTTGAGGCGAAATACAGGAAAGAGAGAATGCTGGGTGAAGGAGGCTTCGGAGCAGTCTTTGCTGGCTATCGCAAAGACGACCATCTGCCTGTAAGTTACATACACACACACACACACACACACACACACACACAGAATCCATGATTCATGTATCCGCTCTGTATGTAGTCAACGTATCCTCATACAACGGTTCGTATGATATTTTACAAAAAGTTATTCCTACTTTTCATTGGGTTTTCCTACGAATGTCCAGCAACACGTGACCCATGTGTCAATTTCCGCTCCAGTCTTTTCAAAATAAAAGTTAGATTTAGGAAAAGATCGACTTGGTTAGGTTTTGGCAACACAATTACTTAGTTAGGTTTAGACAACACGGTTTGGGTTAAAATAACTCCGGAAGTGGCGTGACTTAAGTACAGAAGTTACGTGACAAATCAACGTTGACTACAGGTTTCACGTGGGATACAAACACCGGCCTGTTGGGGAAATTCCTGTGATTTATACGAACTACAGTGCATTACTTTTCGTAGGTATAGCTACAAAGGGTATATGAGAACAGCCTCATGTAGTATAAGCTGACCAAATGTCTGTTTCTGTCCCGCAGGTGGCCATAAAGCACATCCACCGGTTTCAATGCACAACAGTGGTAAGAGATTTGTTTTTCATCCTAATACCAAAACTCTACATTATGTAACATTTCTCTTTTCATTGAGTACAAAGGGAACATGTTCCTCTTGTACCTCATGCAATCTAACAGTTAAAATACTGTTAACTTTTGTATACATGTGCACATGAAGGTTTCATTATTTGCTTTCTCTTTCACTCCACATCTTTAGATTCTGGAAGGGGAAGTTACAACGATCCCTATGGAGGTGGCGCTGTTGCTGCACCTCACACCAGCAGCACCAGAAACCAGTGCCATGGTGAGCCTGCTGGACTGGTACAATCTGGGCAAAGAGCTGATTCTCGTCCTAGAGAGACCCGTCCCCTGCATGGATCTCTATGACTATTTGGAGTCCATACAGTTACCAATAGAGGAGAAGACAGCCCGGGTAAGTAGTTGATGACATGTGTATTTCTGTATGTGTGTCCACGCCAACCGTGTCACACAGTCTTCATGTCTCTTTCTTTCTCCCCCAGATCATAACAAAACAACTGGTGGAAGGTCTCCAAGAGATCCAGTCCAAAGGTGTTTTCCACAGGGACATCAAGATGGAAAACATCCTCATCGAAACAGGCTCTGATGTCCCACGTGCCAGGATCATTGACTTTGGCTGCGGCGCATTTCTGACAGAGGGGAGGTACACTAAAAATAAAGGTAGGCTGTCGTTCTTATGGTGCTGTTCTCTGAAACAACCCAGCAGCTTTGCCGTCTCTGTCCTCTACTCCTGTCCCTCATCCATTAACCTTTGTGTCTGTGTGGCTGTATGTATTGTAGGTACCCCTATATACACCACTCCGGAGTATTTCAGGCGTGGGTGGTCCACGCCTGAAGCTACCACTGTGTGGCAGCTCGGTGTGGTGCTGTTTGAGATGATGCATGATGGGGTGACCCCCTTCCGTACCCCCAGTGACATCAGCCATGCAGTCCCTGACATCCGTGACGAGCTTTCCTACAGTAAGACATGCAGTAGAATACAAGCACACACATAAACACACAAAGAGTACAGCGTTTGTATTTAAACATGATTCCTGTTGGTCTGTCCAGATTGCCAGGATTTTCTAGCGCTCTGTCTGGACAAGAGCCCAGAGACCCGACCCACCCTGGAGACTCTCAAGCACCACCCCTGGCTCGTGATCCGTGGTCTCAGGAGTCCAGTCTGATGTGATACAGACTGGACCTCTCGGACCATGGATGGATCCCTGAAGACCACAGAAGGACCCCTCAAGACCATGGATGGATCCCTGAAGGACCTTGTCCAGGGTTAACGCTGCTGTAGTCCCCATATGTGGTTCCCATTGCACTCTCTCTTGAAGCAGTAGAAATCCGACCGAGAGGCCGGTGGCGTCAATCTCTAGTAGGGATGTGATGGGGAGGAAAATTTCTTGTGTCAACGTGGGTGTTACCGATTACACCGGAGATTTTACAGGAAAAGATGACGGTCATTATGTGTAGTGCGCTTATTTTACCATCGGATGGCTGAGTGACTAGCCTCCCCGGTAGAACTGTTGCTGTGGAGCCGCTGGGGTGTACCCGATGCC
This sequence comes from Sebastiscus albofasciatus, assembly GCA_916701655.1. NCBI lineage: Eukaryota > Metazoa > Chordata > Actinopteri > Perciformes > Sebastidae > Sebastiscus > Sebastiscus albofasciatus. Next base: position 81,033 of record CAKAOI010052749.1, read on the forward strand.
GCTCCGCCGCGCACACCGGCTGTGACCGCTCCGTCCTCCTCCTAGCATTGGGTTTAAATCTGAAATTTATACCGCGTTTGCTTTCCTCCGCCATTTCTCGGTCTTTTAACTCTCTCCCGTCCCGTGTGTGTGAAATCTGACTCCTGCTACTCTGTGCTGAGAATCTGTATGGAGCAGATGCATCGGTCGTCCGACTATCTATTGACAACCTGCCGCTGCAGGTGTGGGTGGCGGGTATGTAATGTAATGTGCCCGACCACCGTGTAACACCAGTAACACGGAATACCGCGACAAGCCATAGTGATTATAGGCCTATGTTCGTGCTTCAAACACCCAGCTGTCCGTGGAGAGGGGATCTCTCTTTGAATTGCCTTTTCCGAGGTTTCTTACTGAGTTTTTCCTCGTTTTCTTAGAGAGCTGGAGCTGGGTTGAGAGTGCACGGGATAATGTACAGCGAGCCGGTCAGTGTTGTCCCACTAGCTGTACATTATCCCGCTTGTATTATACATGGGGCTACAAATAAAAATGACTTTAAGTGAATTTAATGTCAACAGCATGGAGGTGCAGTGGTGATCACTGTCACCTCACAGAAAGAAGGCTTGATAAATAAACAATGCCTCATTCCATCATAACAACTTCTTGACACAATGATTTATTTGCACTACTACATCTTAATGTTTTTGAAGAAAGGGTTGCTGTACTGGATTGCATGAGATTGTCCACGTGTTCATGATAAGTTGCAGTTAAGATCAGCGGGACTAGCTCCCAACATTCAGTATTTGGATGGATGTGCAGTGATTTTGATGTTTGAACTACAGGTCATGTGATAAATGGGACCCAGAAAGACTATTTGACAATCACATAACTTTACGAGAAAAAAAGTCTTAATATTAGGAGAATAAAGTCATAACTTGAGGAGAAAAAATATATGATATAGGGGGAAACACATATTGGTCGGAAACAGTATTCAATGCAACAACTGTGTTATTGATTCAGGCCTGTTTTAATGTCCAGTTAGATATGTAAGTGCACGCAGATAGTAGCTTTTAACTGTCCTCTCCTTCTCTCTGTAGAACAATGTAACATTGTGGGACCTGATCAGGACCCGAACAGAGACCTACGATGCAGTCCCAGGTAAAAAAAACTTATAATTAAGGGTATTATTAATTAATTAGGCACATGTGTTTAGTGTCATTCCTCATCTGTCCACCAGAGGGCCTTATAACACTCTATTAGTTCAGCAGCTGTGTCTAAATGTGAGTTTACTGCATGGACTGTGTGTGTGTGAAGGTGTTTTAAAACAGGAAGAAATATTTTTTTAGCTTCACTTCTGGGATGCTTACAGTCTTTACTTCCATTTGTGAGTCCTAATTGTTTTATGTAATTTTAATTAATTTATTAGTTGTATTAACTTTGTTTTTACTTTTGCATTATTGTTGTTATTGTTTCTTCTATCACATGGTTACACCTTTTGGCAGCGACAGTAGTATCTGTTTACGCTGCTCCAGAGCCGTTAATATAGAAACCATTTGGTTCTGAGCGTGCTCCCTGTGGTACGCTGATATGTATGTGTTTACACAGTGAAAAGCAGTTTTGTTGCATGATGATCTGGCAAAGAAGAAGCACTAAGCCTGGATCCTAGTGGGAATCGGATCTTCATCCACCTTTTTTCATCACCACACTGTGATTACATTTTTATGTAATCACAGGTACTGGTTTGAGTCTTACAGAGATGTTCTAGTTCAGGGGTCAGCAACCTTTACTATCAAGAGAGCCATTTTAGGCAAAAAAAATCAATAAAAATCTGTCTGGAGCCGCAAAACATTTGAGCATTGTGATAAAGGTAGCACAGTTTATAGTCTAAGCATATAATATATAAGTCTAATGCAGTGAGGGCCAAAGACACAATGTACTACGGAGTATTAGGGCCACATTGAGGGAAAAACATCTGAGATTTACAGAATAAAGTCGTAATATTAGGAGAATAAAGTCAGAACTTTTGGAGAAAAAAAAGGAAATAACACGTAAAATTACTACTTTATAATATTATGACTTTATTCTCGAAATCTCAGATTAATTTTTTTTCCTCAATGTGGCCCTAATACTCCGTCATACCATCGTACCATAGACCTACAATAATGATAATAAAAATGAAAATGTAAACAAAAAACAGTTATTCATTTCCATTTTTAAAAATCCACAGGGAGCCACTGGAGAGGAGCTAAAGAGACGCATGTGGCTTCTTTGAACACTCATACTCTGTCCGCTGAATAAGATGTAGTTGAAAAGCTCCAGAAAAAGCTAGTAATAGGGCCTTGAGTTGGCCCATCAGAAGTCGTTCCTTCAGCCAGGGAACTGATACTCAAACTGGAGCCGCTCCAGTAGAGAATCATCTGGGAAGACAGTAGCGTGAGAGATTTTCTGGAAATAAGAGGGTCTGTCCTCAGGCCTGTTCACTCTGGGGTAGTAGGAGTTGAAAATGAACCAGCGCTGGAAAGAAACCCAAACTATCCCGCTGAGGCAGGAGAGCTCCTACTGTAACTTGCAGATGTTCTGCTTTACTGGCATCCAAATCTACTTGCAGAAAAGTTATTTTAGTAAAAAGTTAGTGAGAAAAATGGGTTGTTTGTAGCACACCTGGACATCAGCACAGATAAAAGATCCCATGGGCTCAGGTTTAGAAAACAACCAGCTCAGTGTTGAGGTTAAACCCTGTGGGAACGCATCCGTACACCACATCCCATGAAAACATAGAGCAGCAAAACAACAATATTCAGCCGTCAGCGATATTCCCTCACTATCGATGCCAAGTTATTGTACCTCTTTGCCAGTCAAGTGTCGACAATAATCTCTTTGTTCCTTTTGTTTTTCGCCTCAGGCTGTTTATATCTGCTATGTGTTACTAAATCCTGGTGGAGGTGTTTATGTTTTTGCTCATAACTCAGATTATAGGCGACGGCTAATGCTGAAAACACATGCTGCGGCCCGGCTTAAACCTGGAGAAATTAACACTTGTGCAAAAACAGAAAAATAGGCGACGGCCAAATGTCACCGGGATCACACACAATAACAATATGGGGAACAATAGTGATTAGAGACGTCCAGGGATTACCCTTAATCTGGGGTATCTATGGGTTTGTTTAAGAAGGAGTTAAAGCAGGATACCCTCCCGTCATCTATAGCATCTAATTCACACTGACACCTCATTGATGGAGGTGTAATCTGCTTGTTGTGGAGAGATTATGAAAAAACAATCCAAGTGTGTGAGTGTTTGGCAGGGGGTGCGGAGATCTGCCTCACACTGACATGACTGATGATCCTGAAGATCACAGGGAGAATCACTAACATAATTACCGAGATGATCTGATGAACAGATGTCTGCCAGCTTCCTTCCTTCCTTCACAGCCTAATGCAGTCACCCTGTTGTTCAGCGCGACCTTTGGTGGCTTTTCTGATTGTGATCTACACAGAGAGAAGTTTTTTTTTGTGTGTGGAAGAGTTGGTGTGCAGGGGATGTGAGCTCGAGCATCCAGATGATGGCAGCATTTCCTGCAGCTTGTTATGACACAGAAGCCTCTGACGCATTTGCTTTCCCCTCTCCCTTTGAGATGGCTGCTTTTCATTCAACATGAACCTTTTTTTTGTTGCATAAAATAAATTATTCAGCTGTTGTTTTTACACAGCAGAAGCTACATTTTCAACAGATAATGTCCATGATTATTACCAGATGTAGACACTGAAGGAAGAGACGGTGAGGTGTTGAAATGGGAAAGTTGGAGAGGGATACCCACAGGTTTAAATATAGACCACAACACTCCTTATATAACTAAGTGGGAAGTCAGGGTTGTTTACACTGTTACTGCCTCAGAAATCAGGTTACAATCCAGCATTGTTTTACATATTCTCATTGTAATTGGCTTCTTAATGTCACTATAAAATAATAGGCAAGGCAAGGCTTTATTTGTAGAGCACATTTCAGCAACAGGGCAAATCAAAGTGCTTTAAATAAACATCCAAAAACATTGCGACGAAGTGCGAAAGAACATTAAGACATAATTAAAACAGTTCTAGAGATTACAAAATAAAAACAAGCTAAAAATAGAAGCTAAAATAGAGTCGAACACACAAGAGTAACAGCTCTAGTGCAGTATAAGATAATAAAAGGCAGCAGCAAACAGGAAACGTTGAAGCTTTGATTTAAAAGAAATCAGAGTTGGAGTTGGTCCTGCAGGTTTCTGGGAGCTTGTTCCAGATATTTGGTGCATAAAAACTGATTCTGCATGTTTAGTTGTGACTCTGGGGACACTAAGCAGACCTGATCCAGATGAACCTGAGAGGTCTGGATGGTTCACAACATAGCAGAAGATCACAGATCATGTATTTTAGCCCTAAACCATTTAGTGTTTAATATCAGTAATGTGTTAAGGTGTGTGTTTTTGCTTGCACTTTCATTTTGCAGTGCATGAATTGGTGTTATTCTACATGAACAAGTAGGAAGTCAGGGTTGTTTACAATGTTACTGCCTCATAAATCAGGTTACAATCCAGCATTATTTGACATATTTTAATTGTAATTGGCTTCTCAATCTCATTTTAAAATAATAATAGTGGAATATCAGTAAAATAGATGTGTTAAGGTGTTTTTTTTTGCATATAGTTTCATTTTGCAGTGCAGGAATTGGTGTTATTCTACTTGAGAGAGCTGTTGGAGAAGCAGGAGGTGTGGTTTTCCTGCCTTGTATTATCTAAGCAGCCAATAGTGTGCCTCTGTGCCTCCTAATGGACAGGCACAGCCCCCTGCAGGATGCACCGCCTCCCTATGACTCTGTGTTTTATTCTGTTTTTAGAGCAGCAGCAGCAGCGTCACATGTTGTTTTTCTCCAGGATCAGATCTGGTCTGGTCCACACTGCTGCTGCGCTGTTGCATCTACCGAGGACGCACATATTTGGTGCCATGGATTAGATATTATAGAGGGATATATATTTAAAGTTTTTTTATTTTTGCAAGTTTAAAAAAAAAAAAAAGGCTTATTTGTGACTTGGATAAAAAGAGAAGTGGATAGAAATGGCAAGTCCTCCAGCATCGGGAGGACACCTGTTATCCAGCTGCGTAAAGAAGTGTGGATACCTGAGGAAGCAGAAACATGGACACAGGCGCTTCTTCGTGCTCCGAGAGCCGACAGAGAGCTGTCCTGGAGCACGCCTGGAGTACTACGAGAGCGAGAAGAAATGGAGGAACAAGTCGGCTGCGAAACGGGTGATAACTTTGGACTCGTGTCTGTGCGTAAACATGCGCGCAGACGCCAAACACAAGCACCTCATCGCCCTCTACACCAAGGACGAGTACTTCGCAGTGGCTGCAGATAACGAGCAGGAGCAGGAGAGCTGGTACACGGTTCTGACTGATCTCATAGCTGAGGGGAAAGTGTACGACAGCCCTGCATCTACATCCTCTCTAGTGGGCTTTGAGGAAGCCAACTATGGACTCATTGCTCCTGCAACAGCTGCCTACAAGGAGGTGTGGCAGGTCAACTTGAAATCTAAAGGCTTGGGTCAGATCAAGAACCTCACTGGAGTGTACCGGCTGTGTTTGTCCAGCCGCACCATCAGCTTTGTCAAACTGAACTCAGAAACAGCAGCTGTTTGTTTGCAGCTCATGAACATCAGGAGATGTGGACACTCAGATAGCTTTTTCTTCATAGAGGTGGGCAGATCAGCGGTTACTGGGCCTGGGGAGTTCTGGATGCAGGCGGAGGACTCGGTGGTGGCGCAGAACATCCACGAGACCATTCTTGAAGCCATGAAGGCGATGAAGGAGCTGTCCGAGTTCAGGCCGAGGAGCAAGAGCCAGTCTGCCAGCACTAACCCCATCTCTGTGCCCACACGACGCAACCTCAACAACCTACCCCCAAGTCAGACGGGTTTGGTGAGGAGATCCAGGACGGATAGCATGGCAGCGACATCCCCAGGGAGGAAGTTCACATCCTGTCGGATAAGAACGGCCAGCGAGGGAGACGGAAGCGTGACCCGGCCTGTGTCCATGTCCATATCTGTGAACGGGAGTCCCACCAGCCCGAACTCTGGGAATCACCTCATCAGGTCCCACACCCTCAGCAGTGGGCGCACCTGCAGGATGCTGGAGTCCAACTCCAACTCCATCTCCAACCTGCATCACAGCCGGTCCATGCCGGTGTCCAACTCCCCGCCAGGCACCTCCAGCCCCATCAGCATGTCTCCCAGAGGGGGACATGTCGGCGTCTCCACTCCTGACAAAACCAGGCGGCCTTTCAGCTGCAGCGCCTCCATCTCCGGCTCCCTCAGTGACACCGGCTTCATGCTGTGTGACGAGTACAGCTCCAGCCCAGGTGACCTTCGATTCATCCCCCTGACCCGCAGCGACACCCCTGACTCTCTGTCCAGCACGCCTCCATCCCGTGACATCAGCGACCCTTGTGGCTACATGATAATGGAGGGGGGGAGCCGGTCCGGAGCTGGTGGCGACAGCCTGGCGTACGAAAAGGCCTACAGGAAGCGGACGCACTCCCTCACCACGCCGCGCCAACAGAGGGTGGTGGCGCCGCTGTCCTCGGCCTCCCTGGACGAGTACACGCTCATGAGGATGGCCCACGGGCAGAACTCTCACTCCGCCTCGCCCAAAGTGTGTTACCCCGAGGATTACGGGGACATTGAAATCGGCTCATCCAGGAGCTCCAGTAGTAACCTCGCCGATGACGGTTACATGCCAATGACGCCAGGTGTCGCAGCCCAGTCTGGCAAGGTAGACAACTATGTGCCAATGAGCCCAATGTGTGTCTCAGCGCCGAAGCAGATTGTGAACCCTAGGGTGCATCCTCAGGTGGCCAAGACCAACTCCCCCTGCAGCAGTTCTCTGGAGGACAACGGCTACATGAGAATGTTCTGCGGCTCCAAATCCTCCATGGAGAGCCCGGATAGGAACGGCGAATACATGAACATGTCGCCTGGAAACCCACCTCCACTCCAGACCCCTCCTGACTACTACTTGGGCATGCTTGCTGGTGAACCTGGGTCAGTGAGGTTGGCTTACCAGGCCGGCTCCCTCACGCTCCCTGCTAAACTCCAGGCCTCCAAGACTGAGGAGGGCAGCCAGTATGTGTTGATGAGCCCTCAGAGTTTGAGGCAGAGAGCGGTGGAGTCTGACTATTATTCAGTGATGCAGCCCAGTGGAGCTCAGACCTCACCGCTGAGCCCCTCGGTGCCATCCCCAGTCAGACACGGTCGGGCGGAGACCCTACCCTACAGGGGGAGGCTCGGCAGGCCTAACAGGCTCTCCCTGGACACCCTGAGGACCCTGCCCAGCATGAACGAGCACCCCCTCCCCGGAGAACCCCGGAGCCCTGGAGAATACATCAACATTGACTTCAGCAGCGTCAGATTCTCCCCTCCCTCCATGGTATCCACAGAGTCTTCATCACTGGGCTCCAGCAGAAGCAGCCCAGGGAGGTCCTCTCTGATGACAGACTACATGAACCTGGAGCTGGGCTCGCACTCGCACAAGGAGGCTCACACTCCCGCCGAGCGCTTGGACACACTCCCAGAGTTATCCATGTGCTCGGAGGAGGATGGAGGGTACCATCTGGATGGTGAGAAAGGGTCCCAGGGCCTCGGTGATGAGGTGAAAAACGACTACACTGAGATGACGTTTGGGATGACCAGCTCGCCTCCGCAGCTTGTTCCTCAGAACACCGGAAGGTATGTGCATCTGTGGTGAGAAGGGGAGCCATCTTTATCATATTCACATTCATTTCAAGGCAAAAATGTATCTGCTTTCGGACTAAACATGTTTTGTTCTCCAGCAGCCAGATGAGGCTCTCTCTGGAGGACCAGGGAGTCCCAGAAGGCATTGGGGTGTTCCTGCTTGGCGCCACCTCCTCCCCAACGGTGGACCCCGACTGCTCCGCCAAGGTGATCCGGGCCAACCCACAGGGACGCCGGCGCCACAGCTCCGAGACCTTCTCCTCCACCGCCACCGTGACGCCGGTCTTCCCCTCCTTCGCCCGCGGCGACGCGGTGAAGAGGCACAGCTCGGTGGAGAACATCTCGTCCCGGAGCAGCGAGGGCTCCGACGAGGAGTACGGCAGCCCCGTGACCCGGCAGGGCTCGGCCGGCTACCCGAACGGGCTGAACTACATCGCCTTGAACCTGCTGGACAACAGGGACGTGGAGAAATGCGAAGACTTGGCTGGCTTCAAACCCACCAGCAGCTGCAAAGGGGGTATCAATGGATTACACAGCTCACCATATGTCTGTTTGGGATTCAAGGAGGCTGCAACCACTGCCAAAGGTGAGCGAGTACTGCTAAATAATGAATCTAAACTGCTTGTTATTGTTTTAAAGGAGGGAAGAAAGTGTGTTAGGGTTGTCAATTGAATACTGTAATAAAAGCGAGCTGCACTGTTAAAAGGAAGAGAAGAAAAACAAGGATGAATGCAAACATGTATTTCCTCCAGATTCAAATTCAAACCGACTCTGTGGATTTGAAAGTACACATGTAGGTGGTGCTGATGCAGCTGCTGCTTCTGAGTGCTTTCATATCTTGTAACACCCATTTTTTGTGGTATTAAAACAACAGAGTGCCGTCAGGTGTCGGTGTCAAAACGAAGAGGGGTAGCTTCTGATTCTTAGTTGCACGCTTTTACTGTTTGTTTTGATTCATTCATATTCCCCACAACATGTGAACGCAGGCTGCTCTGAAACGTGACCAGGCTGAGAGCTCTGAAGTAAATACGACAGAGCGCCTCACTGCTGCTGCTGCAGATACTAAAAATACACAAGTAGATTTTTGGGATTCCACCAACGCTTGTTATGAATGAAAAAATGAGAGCCTAGAGAAAGATTATAAAGCATTAGACACAAGTATTGCGAAGGCCTCCCCTAATGTCACACGGAGCCCCCGGCGTTTCCGGCTGTTGTTATTCAGTTGGGTAGGCTTTAGGATGTGTTGCACATCAATGTGACCTCTCCAGACCTCTTATTCCCACCATCCCATAATCAATATCACGTCCCAGAATATCCCAGTGAACCAAATAAAGCAGACGGCGTAAACAAAGTAGGAACAGCAGAAGCCAAGTATGACGCCCTGTCGTTGGACACACTGAGCTCACATGTGTTTGTGAGGAAGGGTTGGAAGGCGGTGGTGGGGGTTGTACGCTGACATGTGAGGCCCCAGCACAAGTGGATATGTGTTTGTGTCCTTGTAGGCAAGCGAGGGAAAACAACAAAGTGGGCGAGTTGCTATGCGGCCATCAGGTAACTGGATGTCACGGTCCACATTCCTGGCTGAGAGGGTTTTTGAAAAGTTGCTGCGAGAGGGGCCTGTTTTTGTCCCGGCGCCAGGCCGTTTGAATAGAAAGTGGCTTTTATTTCACCACATGGCCCCTGTGTACGGAGAGAGAAGTTATAGACGCAGTAGAGCTGCAACGATTAATCGATTACTTGTCAACTATTCAATGAATCACCAACTATTTTGATAATCGATTAAATCAGTTTGAGTCATTTTTTGAGGGGAAAACAAGTCTAAATTCTCTGATTCCAGCTTCTTAAATGTGAATATTTTCTGGTTTCTTTACTCCTCTATGACAGTAAACTGAATATCTTTGAGTTGTGGACAAAACAAGACAACTTGGGCTTTGGGAAATCAACATTTTCTGACATTTTATAGACCAAACAACTAATCAATTGACAGACTACTCTAGAACGAAGCACAGAAAAATGCAGTGGTAAATAAAGAGCACAAGCACAAGCACACAAGCAGCCCCCATATAATGGAAAATCAATTATTATCATTTATGCATTCTTCAAACGTGGGACATCCTTGACAGTGACAAGTACAAGTTAATGATGCTCCGCCACATCCGTTCCCAAAACAACGTGTGCTCGCAGTTGTTTGTTCGAGCTGCGTTGGTTCGCACGTGTTCTGTACTCATGTTTTCATGGGGTACAAATATTTTTTTATGCTGCTAATAAAGCCTGAATGTAGCAGGGAGTGGGAGGGAAGAGAGTGGAGCACATACATGTGGAGTGCAGCACGTACGCATGCAGAGCAGTCGGGGGTGTTTTTCTCTCCCGGGGATCTTTTTTTTTTATTTTTCCAGTGGCGTAGCCTGCATCCGTGAACACTTGGCAGAGATGAGGAGAACGGGAGGAGAGAGAGAGTGGCCTGTTTTGTTTTCCAGTGCCTGGCTGTTTGTGGGGGAGCGAACGAACGAATGCGTGCATAATGGGGCAGGATGGCACGTGCACGCCGCTGCCCTTCTGCCTCATTAGGCTGTTCACTTAGCAGAAGTAAGACAAGCAGAGAGGGGGAGAAAGAGGAAGAGGAGGGGAGGGCCTTTTTTTAAAGCAACAAATAAACTCATCGGTGAGGCCCCGCTTCCACCGAGGTGCATTCTGGGAGCACAGGGATGACTTGTTTACTGAAAGCTCAGTGTGGCGAAGCGGGGTAAGAGAGGTCAAAGTGCGCCACTGGGGTTTTTGGTGCCAGGCCCCACTGGCGGGCGGGACGTCACGCTGTCTTTTTCTCTTAGGAAGGTTCCTAACGGAGTGAAATGACCCGGAAGTATCTCAATAGCAGCCACGATGAGAGCTGTTTGAATCCTCCAAATGCTAAGGAAAGGTGCTTCAATGCTTCCTTTATTATCTCCTTTAGCAGAGGATACACTAGACCATCCTTTACCAAAGGAAAGGAGATAGTGCCGCCACAACTTTTAAAGCGACGCACCATTCTGCGGAGCGATTGTGAGTCAGAGTGGTAGGGTGTCGGGACCAGATTGGAACCGGGCCCTAGAGTCAGCTTAGATGTCTTAAATCCTGGCATGAGGGTCAAGTGTTTGTTTACCTCTTGTTTTGTCAGCGCGCCAGCCCATGTGACTCTCCGAGGTGATGTTTACCTCTAATGTCTCGCTCGCCGTCTCTTCTCGCGACCACGGCTAGCCGCGGCTCAGCCAGGTGGATGTTCTGTACCAGAACCCAGATTAGCCAAGTCAGCCGTCTCTGTTTGACCCGTCTGACTAATACCTTTATCTGGTGGTGGCGACGGCGACAGCCTGCTTCCTCTGTGATGATTCTTACTACAGTTTATTGATTTTACTTTGAGTGTCGGGGCTCCGAGACTGGAGGAGTCCTGCTGTGAGACGCCGAGTCCCTCCTGAGTGCTAGTGGCAGATGGCCACTCTCCGGAGGGCAAGTGTGTGAGAGTGTGTGTTTGGTTGAGGGGGGTTAAACACCTGCCACTCTGCCCTGTCTTCACACACATGCAAACACTCATTATTTCCCTTCTCATGACCACACTAGCATGTAAACATATACTCTTTCTAATGCACACACACACATCCCTAACCTACTCGCTAATGACAGCCCGCCATCTGCTTCACCCACGGGCCGCAGAGAGCACGACCATCAGCATCGTGTGTGTAATTCATCGGCCGGATTAGAAGCATTCGTGTCCCATCTACTCAAATCCCCCTTCCCTCTTCAGTCAGTAGTATTGCGAGTGACGTCACCGCGGGGATGATGTGATGGATAAAATGCAGCCAGAGCATGTTATGTATACATCCGTGTTACTTACATTTCCTGTGATGTGCGTGTTAGCGTCAAGGGTGCAGCGAGCGAAATGGGTCTAGCTGCACAGTCAGCCATGCATCCCTAATTCGCTCTGAGCATGCTCAGTAGGTGTCATAACACGGTGATTTTGATGACATAATCGTGGGCTACAGGCCTTTTTTAGTATTTTCTGACATTTTTTTTACATATGGAAGACGAAACGTGTCAAAATTAGGTCAGCTCCCTCATTTGCATAATGAGGCAGAAATGCATAAAGGAATGTATAAAGACAGTATACAGAAATATATAGGTTTGGGGAAATAAATTGATAAATAAATACATAAATAAACCCATACAATTTAATAATGAAGTAATACATTTTAAATAAATAAATATAATATATAGATAAATGCAAAAATAAATAAATGCATGTAAAAGTTAATAAAAAAAAATTAAATAAATAAAAAGGAATATTAAATAGCAGAGTAGATAGATAGGGAAGTAATACAAAGTTAAATAAATGAAGAAGCTAATTAAAACCAGAAAATATCAATTAAAATTTTAAATAAATAAAAAATAAATGCAAAAATAAATAAATTTAAAATGTAATAAAAATAAATGCAAAAATTAATAAATAAATGTAAAAGTTAATAGAAATAAATTAATAAATAAATAAAAGGGAAAATTAAATAGAAGAGTAGATAGATAGGGGAAGTAATACAAAGATAAATAAATTTATTCAATAATTAATGCCTACATTTATTTTTAATATTATTTTTAATTTTTTCATTTAACAGCATGTTTATTTATTTATAAAGTAATTTATTTTTTTATTTTTTTATTTTGGCAGGTTTCGTCCTCCATATTTATAGACCCGAATCGATAATGAAAATAATGTTTGTTTTTTACCTCTTGCCTCCCTTCTGCTCACACACACTGAGATGCAAAGATTTGCATAAAAGCTGCATTGATACCGCTTTTTCCACTGCTGGAATCTTTTCACCAACCATCATTACTTTGTGGCGCCCGTGTGGCTCTATTTGATTTCCCACATGTCACATTTTGTTCTCTCCTCGTAAAGGTGACACCTGATTTTAAGCCATCAGCCTGATTGTTCAATCCATTGTCGCTGTGTCCCTGGCTCACACACACACACACACAAGCTGCTGAATAGTTTATTTACATCCGCATCAGACCTGCGTCGGAGCCGAGATCTTGCAAACATGTAACAAAACAGTGCAAATAGCCAAGGCAGGAAATCCAGAAACGCCATGTTACTTGATATGTCGAGAACAAACATTGCACACGTAACACCGCAGGCTCTTGTGTCAGAGTTTCCAGGCGGCGAGAGTGTGTGTGTGTATATGTGTGTGTGTGTGTGTGTGTGTGTGTGTCATGGCACAGAGAGGAGGGGGGGGGCTAAAGTAGGCCGGGATGTTCCAGACAGAAGCGCTAGCTGCTAGATAACTGCGTGGCCAGCGTTCCCCACATTTAGCCAGCCACGGCTCCAGATGAGATTACAGCCTCTGCAGGCGAGATTAGACGGCCAGGAGGGGTAGATCAGGGAGAGCCAGCGGCTACTCCGCGGGCAGCAGCTGGCTAATGCAAGGTGTGGGCATTTGTTCGCTTTAGCCTGTGACCACATCTCAGCTCATCGTAAGCACAAACCAACAGAAATATGTGTGGAAATTGGCTATAAAATCAGATACAGGGGTTTATTTTAGGATTTTGTGACTTAACATCCCTAGTGTTCCTTAGTGTATCCTTCTCTGTTTGTCATTTTATTGTTTAAAAATATACCTTAAAGGGAGATTTGTCATGTATTTAACACTCTTATCAACATGGGAGTGGACAAATATGCTGCTTCATGCAAATGTATGTGTATATTTATTATTATAAATCAATTAACAACACAAAACGATCACAAATATTGTCCAGAAATTTGCGTTAATGGGTTATTATCGCGTTAACTTTGACAGCCCTGGTTTTGTCTTTCACATGTGCACTGGGTGACAGCTCCAAAAATGGCAACTTTTCACGATCTAAGAAAAACAGCCGTGCATTCGGCCCGACCGCCGTTGCATTTTTGAGGTTCTCCTACAGCAGTTTCCCAGCTAGTTTCCTACAGTTTCCCAGCCCAAAGACGACCACGCTTTGTGGTTTCATGACACGTGGCTGCAGCGAGGATATCGTCCTCCTGGAAGCCCTAGCGCTGTCTCTAGTGCTTCGTCCCTTCACCGCTGGACTCCATCGCCTCCTGGAAGCTTCTAGTTGACCCTGTAACCCTCGTGTGGTTTCTTAACATGTGGCTGCAGCGAGGATATCGTCCTCCGGGAAGCCCTCGCGTCTCCTTCGTCCCCTCTCCTCAGCCAAAGCCCCCCAACCCCGATCCTTCATAATCATCAACGCAGTATAACCTCAGTTTGTCTCTCTGTATAAGCTCCTGCGCTGCTCGCTGGTTCTCCTCCGCTCAGCGTGTGTCCATAGCAACACGGCAGCGCGACAGGAGACCCCCACCCCCCATCACTCCACATCCCAGATTATGTAATAACGACGACCATCCTCCCACTTTCAGCCCCCCCATCCTCTCCCCGCCGTCCTTCAATCGCTTTCCGCCGCTAAACAGCTGGTGTGTTAAGAAATGACACACGCCATCTAACCTCTAATGAAACTAAATTCATACTAAATAATACACATAACAGGTTAACAAATCCCTCCTGTGTGCAGCACTCGCTGTTCCTGTTATTCAAGCTGCTTTTCCCAGTGTCTCCTTGTTATTGTGGCACAGAAAACGCAGCCTAATCTGAGTCTGAATGAGTTCACGCTGTACAGTATAAGACTGTTCTCTCAACCCTGCTCGTGTCTGCTGTCTGAAAGCTCCGCATTGTTGGCACCCGCGTTTGTTTGTGGGGGAAATAATCAGACTACAAACTGGGGTTTTACTCGCCGTTTACAGACAGAAAGGAGAGATTTTGGTGAGGAAAAACTAGCATGGCCATTTTAAAATGACCTGTGGTGACCTCTAGGATAATCACAGCCTCATGAAACTTCACAGCCACAAACTAGAGACCTAGAGCATTCAGAGGATGGATGGCTTTCCCAGCTAGATTGACAATAAGGAGGTTTCTGAGCAGTTTAAACAACAGAAGTGCTCGCCATCAAACCGCCGAAAAATGCAATTCCTGCAGAAATGTCAAAAGTCTTTGATCCGACATCACAGCATGGCTTTTTTCTATGGTGTTCCTCAAGGTCTTGGTGTCTTAATGTGGTATTTTGAAAGGATTATGGATCATTTTGATCAATTATTACACAAAAACGTGTCTATTGTGGGTCTCAGAGGGTTAATAATATGCGACTGTTGAAGCCAAAGAGTGTTGAAATGATAAGATACTTCCACTAACTCCCTCTTTTTCTCTCTTGTCGTCTCTTTCAGACTGAAGGACTCCTCTATCCTCTGACTTGGCGTCTTCACCGACCTGCTGCTCGATTTAAAAACAACAAAAAAACAAACTCTGTGGCCCTAAAAGACTGTCTGGACCCTCAGCAACACTCACAACGCACTTAGGAAACAAGCAGGTCACCATCTATGCATGTCATGAATTCGCTGAAGGCAGGACAGGTGTGTTTGTGTTTGTGTGTGGGTGGACGTGTGTGTGTGTTGGTGCGTCTCATGTTCCCTGCGCTTTCAGAGGCCATTTCACCTGTGACCCACATTTTGGCGCAAGCACAGAAGCAAAGATAGTCAACAAAAACTGTAACGGTACCCAGATACTATTTATTTACTTGAGGGTGGTTTTAAGACTGCCTGTGTGAGTGAGTGCGGTATGACAGCGAACAATGAAACCTACTATAGGAACGGCCCAGGGAGCGAGGATACCAAGGTACACTGAGTATATATTTAGAGTAGATATGTTATTTATTTTTGAAAGATGAATGTCTGATAAGACCTACCCGATGCCTTAATGTCTATATGTCCTTATGTTTTCTATGAAATAAGAGATATTCTATTACGGTACGTCTGTTTGGACCTCTATATTGTTATTGTGGAACGTCTAGCTTCCCATTACGAATATTATTTCAGAAATGTACAGTACAGTGGGGCTGCTTGAGATCTGATTTATCGTATTGATATTAAAGTATTTTCTTAATTACTAATTTCTTATTTATTATAACCTAGTTTTTATTTTTTTGTCCAATCTGGACTTAAAGAAATATATTTCTAAATGTCTTTAAGAGTTATGCATGTCTTTATAGCTCAGCTCGAAACCCCCACAACACCCGGCGTCTGAATTAGGGCTGTCGAAAACACAGATATTCAAATTTGATTGTAAACAGATCATCACTTTCGTTAATTGCTGCCAGGTAGAACGCGGTGTCGTCGACATAATGCACAATACATATTCGTAATAGTTCGAAAACGAACGATTCGAAACGCCACTTTTGACAGCCCTAATCTGAAAGCACTGTACCTCCCACCGTTCCTCAGTCACTTGAGCCTGAAAACCTCACACACTCCTACCTTCAAACCTACGGCCTCGACGCAGGCCGCCCTGCTGTGACATCATTTCACGGTACAACTGTATAGTTGAGGTGACGACGGAGGGGGTGGAGCCACTGTAAAATGTTAGAAGTTGGGGGTTCACAGTCTAAACGGTTTCTGGTTCACCCAGTGAGCGCTGAAAGACGGCTGCCGGTGTGAGCGCTGCTGGACAATCACTGTAAAAGTAGAAGTAGGGAGGCGAACAGCCACATCTGGCGGCATCATGGACGTTCACTGGAGAACCAACAGTCTGGAAAATATATCTATATGTTAAAGTTAAAGCAAGACTATGGAACAGGATAACGCTAAATGATAAAACACATTGTTTTAGTAGCACAAGTAGACTTATTATACAGCAGGAATGTTTGCTAATATGAGCTACTCCTACCACACCGAGTAAAGAAACAGCAAAACTCGTAATAGTAATGAATTTAACAACTGTTTTATTGCTTATGAAGTTGAAAAGTATGTTATTGCGTCTTTTAAAATTGACACAGTCTCTCTTCAAAGTGAAGGCTAAGGCTGTAGCGAGGGTGTTTCATTGCTGATGAATTCAACTTTTAAATAGTTAGAAGAAGAATGTGTTATTTCTTTTTTAAAAAGTTGCATAGTCTTGTTTTAAAATCTGAGTTTTGACCGTTCAAAAATGACCGTAACATTATCCAAAAGCCCTCCATGCTATCCTAACTGTGTGGTCTTTATCCTGACTGTGCCAACTCCCAACTGGCTCCCAACCCCTTTAGTGTACAGTAGATTGTAAAACTTTGAACCATGTCTGAATGTATCGCCGAGCTGGCAGGAACGCCACAGAAACACAACGTGGGAAATGACTAACATTGGAGCTGTGCCACGCTAAAGTCGTGGTAATCTATTTATCTACAGAGTCTTGAATGTGTATATGATGTACATAGAGAGAGTTTAACTAAAAAGAATCTATTAGATTTTACCTATGTTGCGATGATATTCCTGTGTAAAGACTTTGGCTACAATTTTTAAAAACTGGGGACGGGGTTTTTGCTTTTGGGGTTGTACAGCGTATCGTATGCTTTCTCCCTCACAGTCTCTGTGACTATATGACAAAAAATACTCTGTCTATTTTATTATAGAGATCTCTTTGCCTTGTTGACACACTTTTACCTAATGGCATATGCAATAGTGACATGAATACAATCTAGTTTACAACCGTGGAACCAAATGTAACATTGCATCGATGATTTATTTTCTTCTCGTGGCGAGCAGACGCTGTTTCGCTCCTTTGTACATTTCTCTTTCTGCCAAGTGTTTTGTTTTTTTTGTCGCCGGGGGACTTCTGTTCTCGACATGTCTCAAAGCGCTTTATCCATTTCTGTGTCCATGGACGGACTCTTCTTTTACAGATTGATCTTTTGGATTGACTCAGTCTGAATGTGTCGTTGTCTTCCATTGTACATAATTCAATATACTGTTTATTGTGATGCTCACAAGAGATGATTATAATGATTTATAAATTCTGGTAGTCGAGTATTGCTTTTGTCTGTATTGATTATGGATAGCAACCTACAGAAATAAATGAATTTATTTAAAGAGGTACAACTTTGTGTTTGTTTTTTATTGCATTTTGCGTTGCAATCCTCCTCCAAGATGCTGCATCTCTTCTTCTCACTAGAATATCAGGCATTTGGCACAAAGTCTAATAGCTTCCTGACTGTGTGTGAAGAGAGACGGATATCCTACTGTGCCTCCGTCCTGTGGAGAGCGAGGAGCCGAACTCTCCTGGCGACACTTTTCTTTTTCTGTAAGTATTTTTTTTTTTTATTTCAGACGGAGGCCGAGGCAGGAAGCTCATATCGAGCCAAGGACTTCCTGCCAAGCCACGCGTCTCCAGAATGGACTACGTAGTCAGAGTCTGGAGGTCAGTAGGTTCACAGCATGCAGTAAACAACACAGATCACCTGTTTCTATCGCCCACACATGCAGCTGTCACACAGGAACCAAGTATTTATTGATGCAGTTATCTTATTACACATGTTCATTGTAAAATATAGGAATATTTTCTATTGACTAGGTTACATTTCTTACTTATTATTGGTTGAAACAAGGCATTAAAGCTTAGCAAAAATGGAATTGAAGATAATGGAAGATAATAAATAACCATTTTTATTTCATTCAACTGTCAATATTCCTTTATTATATATACCTATGGGGTGAAAACTTGTGTTTGTAAAATAATAACCATGCTGTCAGTGCTTGCCTATGAAAATTTCCTAACTTAATCGGGATTTTATCAACAGATAAGTCACATTTTAATAGATTTTTGATACCACCAACTGAATCAAACTGAAAATATCCAAATACTATCTTTGTTTTTTAAGTATTCAATAATCCACTTAACCTTAAATTAATTAAGAGTGCTAAAATCTAAATTTGATATTAAAAAGCACTTTTTTTTTAAATAATGAGACTTATTCCTCCAAATAAAGTTGTAAAGCATCTTGTCTAAGTTCTTAAAAAACATTATATACAAAAAAAATAAGTAGTACATTCACTAGATATTCTCAGAGCTAAACTAACTCTTCTGCAGTGTGGAGTGAGCGAGCATGCACGTGAGGTGGAGCGAGCTGAGTGAAGGCAGGCAGGCAGAGGAACAGAGACTCCGGCCCTGGAGACCAAAGCTACGGTCTCTGACCGCGTCCTCTGACCGCGTCCTCCGACCGCGGCCAACACTGTTTTAGACAATAACAGTAACACAAGTTACAAACAGTCCCTTTAAAGTTCAAACTGCGCCTTATGGGGGAATGGCACCAACATGGGGGTTTCTGAGGATTCGTACACAAGCAGAGGAAGAAAGCAGACAAGGAAGAAGTGAGAATGGGAATTGTCTGACAGTCGTGTTTGCAGATGAAGGAAGAAGTGAGCAGCGTTCAGGCGACTCCTCTCCTTCTATATCAGTTTAATTAGTCGCCCTGGGTCTCACCCTGAAACACCGAACCCTCTGATTATGAAAAATACCTCACAATGTGATTCTAATGCTTCCTTTATGGGCATCAATGAAACACACACACACACACCAGCAGCCACCGAGGGCACACCTCTAGCTGGTGTGTATTAATTAGCAGTATGACACTGTCAGTGCTCTGCTGCCAGGCAGAAACCAGCCTTACATAAGAGCCCACCACCGAGCCACCAGGAGGGACACAGTGTTCCTAACCCCTCTCTGCTCTCACTGTCTGTCTGAGAAAAACACTTCTTTTCTTCCCTTTTTCTTTAACGCAATCTGTACGGGCACATTTTTCTGCTGCGAAGGCAAACCGCAGGAGAAGGACACGAAACCAGAAGTCTTTGTCGCATGACGCTTTTGTTGTCTTCTTCGACATAAAGGACAGCTTGCTAAATAAAGTGTGTCAGGGATGTGAGCTTCTCAACAGTTAAAGGTTCCTAAAATACAGTTTACAGGATGCTCCTTTGAAGAGTGTCTATTCCTGGATGCCCTCAATTATTCCCAAATTTAGACAATCACATGCTTGTACACGCACACATGCACGCAGACGAGCAAGAAGGAATTCGGCGATGCTGGTGCCATGCGATCCGCGTCATCGTCATGCGATTCGGAGGCGGGATTGTGTCGAATTTGTGACATTTTCTTGTGCCTGGAAGACTTTGAAGATCAGGATGGTTTCCACTTTCCGGTGAAATCGAGTGCATTCCTTTCCATGTAAAGAAAAACATGTTAATTAAATTAGCAGCAGAACGCGGATCCGCTAATCTGATTACACACAGGCACGTGCAAACACACTGCAAGCGCTTCACATCCATCATTTTATTACATATTCTATATTTAATTATTTCTATTTTAAAGAAATACATTTTTCTGTAAGTTATGTGAGCAACAATCAATACTTTTTTTGGTAACAAATCCGCAAATTGCATGATAATTAGGTGATAATTAGTATGTATTTGAAATTTCATTTGAATTACTGCCAAATTACCCCAATATGTACCTCAAAATGTATCGAGAATTGCTTTATTATAAACATTATTTAATAATTATTAGGGTTTGACTCGATATAACTTGATATAAAACTTGATATACTTGCACTTGTATTAATAAAGAAATGTTTTTCCGGATGTTTTCATGTATGAAAGACCCCAAATGAATATTCTAGGTGGACTACTTGATTACTATAGGCGGATTATTTAAACAACGCTTGTAGAGGAATGATTAGTGTCCCAAGCTGTTTGATCACTATTAGCTGTTTGATCACTATCAGCAATTTGATCACTATCGGTGGTTTGATCACTATCAGCTGTTAGATCACTATCAGCGGTTTGATCACTATCAGCTGTTAGATCACTATCAGCTGTTTGATCACTATCAGCTGTTTGATCACTATTAGCTGATTGATCACTATCGGCTGTTTGATCACTATCAGCGGTTTGATCACTATCAGCTGTTTGATCACTATCAGCTGTTGGATCACTATCAGCTGTTGGATCACTATCAGCGGTTTGATCACTATTAGCTGTTTGGTCAATATCAGCTGTTTTGATCACTATCAGCTGTTGGATCACTATCAGCTGTTTTGATCACTATTGGCTGTTTGATCACTATCAGCTGTTTGATCACTATTAGCTGATTGATCACTATCGGCTGTTTGATCACTATCAGCGGTTTGATCACTATCAGCTGTTTGATTACTATCAGCTGTTTGATCACTATCAGCTGTTTGATCACTGTTGGCTGTTTGATCACTGTCAGCTGTTAGATCACTATCAGCTGTTAGATCACTATCAGCTGTTTGATCACTATCAGCTGTTAGATCACTATCAGCTGTTTGATCACTATAAGCTGTTTGATCACTATATCATTTTAGATGAGCCAAATATCGTCCTGAATCGTATCGGAACCATGGAAATCGTATCGTATCATATCGTTGTAAAAACGGATTGTTACACCCCTAATAATTATATGTTAAAATAGCATATAGTGGTTAAAATAGGGCCCTTTGGCTTGAGAAGCAGCTGCACTTCATCAGAAATTTCAAATAGGTTACTTGCTAATTATCACCTAATTACCATGAAATTTGCGGATCTGTAAAATGAATGACAAATGTGTCATTCACAGTAAATTAGATAACCTGATTTGTCTGCAGAGAGAGGCCTAACTGGAAGTAATTACGTGAAATTGAAACAGCATATATACAGTATGTACGGTATGGACCCGATGCACCCGTCGTGCAGCCCATTAGAACAGCATGTGTGGTATGCGCCGTAGATGAGGGACTTAAAGAGCGAATCGCTGCTCCTTTGGCAACCTTGTGCTCCACTGGGCCTCCCTGCCAGCTTGCTGCCGTGCTGTGCCGAGGCTCTTGAGGGGATTGCGAGTCGCTGGCCCCATTATTTCTCCCTGAATCAGCCTAAGGAGGGTTTCAGCCGCGCTCATTGAACTTCGCCGCTCGGCAACAGCAGGGCGGAGCTGTGACCCACTTACAGTCGCCAGCTCTGGCTCTCCACAGCACTGGTGATCCCACATGAAAACATAACATACTGACATATATTCTAGAGATACCACACTAAAGCAATGAGAGTATATGTGGATTTTGTCGTGCAAACAAAGACGTTTTAACGTAAGGGATCGGAATCACACCCCTTTACCAAAAAGTAGTACACTTCAAGTCTATTTTATGAAGTAAAGTATACTTTATGTTGTCTAATATCAATGTACTAGTAGTATACTTTTAAGCGTACTACTTCAATACTTCTGGGACTAAACTGGCCCACTTTTAAATTATAAAAGTATACTTTAAGTATACTTAGTAGTGAACACTAGTACACTTTAAAGTAGTAAACTACTAGTTTAATAGTTTTTACTGCAAGTATCCTTGTAAGTTTTCATTAAGTGAATTTATAGTACTTATGACTTAGCCAAGGGTACTTAGACTTTTCTGTATACTTGTCAGTATAAGCCAAGTGTACTTAGACTTTTCTGTGTACTTGTCGGTATAAGCCAAGGGTACTTAGACTTTTCTGTATACTTGTCGGTATAATCCAAGTGTACTTAGACTTTTCTGTATACTAGTCGGTATAAGCCAAGGGTACTTAGACTCACAGTTTACTCAGGCAAAATAACAATCACAATGTTATTCACACTGAGGATGAATTCTCTGAGGTCTTACCTCTCCATAGAGACCAAGATCATGCAGATAGACCTGCTAGTTGTGCAGCTATTCTTGATTTATTTTGGGAATGTCTGTCTAGGCGAACCGCACCTTCCAGCACCCTAGGGCTTAGGAGGTTAAAGGGTTCTTGAAAAATGAAGGAAACAACTGGTTGTTAAGTTGGAGAACGACTTTGCTTTGCTCACTTCTGCCCTTCTGGTTTGTTTATTTCTAACTTAAAGGAGGAAGAGAACTGGAGGAAGTGAGAGGTCATGCGGTCAGCCACTATCTTGATCAGTCAACAGCCTGCACTCTCTTTCTCCCGGAGCAACAGCAGCACTCTAAGTTACACGAAGGTCAACGGGTCACCTGATGCATTCCCTCTGAAGCTTTTATCAGCCATCACGTCTACGTGCTTGCCCAGACAGAAAGCTGCCTCGAGGTAAAAATCTGGATGCTTGGCTTAGTATCAGAGGACTGGGCATTTTTCATTTTTGAATTCTTGCTGCGATGCCAGTGAACGTTTCTGGGTTGAGTTGTCTGCTTGAGAGCCTTACGGACCATGTAACGTCGGTGGTGTCTTGAGCTTCAGTTTGACTCCAGCCAGGGTGGTTTAAGTTGGTATTTAATGATAGCTTTATTTATAGGGCTGTGTATTGGCGAGAATGTGGCGATACGAAGCGGATCATGATACTTTTTTTGCCCCCAAACTGCATGTGATTATCATAAAGTGGGCATGTCTGTAAAGGGGAGACTCCTGGGTATCCATAGGACCCATTTTCAGGTCACGGGACCCCTTTGAAAATGGCCTTGACCGTTTTTCCTCGCCAAAATTTAGCGCAAGTTTGGAGCGTTATTTACCCTCCTTCCTGACGAGCTAGTATGACATGGTTATACCAATGGATTCATTAGGTTTTCTTGTTTCATATGATGCAGTATCTTCACTCTAGCTTCAAAACTAAGCCTGCTACAACCTCCGAAAGGTCGCAATACTCTACTCTACTCTATTTTCTTACACCCCTAATTATTTGGTTCAAAATTTTAAACATATAATGCTCAAAATCTTTGCATCTTAGGGTTCTTAATAGTTTAATACGTGAAAATGTTTCAATAAAGAGGTTTGGAGGATGAATCACAAGAGAACAAAACATATTTTTTGTCCGTGAGGGAGCCTGTGCCTGCATGTGACTTTGTAGTGTGTGTCAATGGAAACTCTCTGTATCTCCTGGTCCATAGCATTCAGACTCCACGTGTTTGGACAGCATGTGGAGCCCACAGGTCCCGCCCACCGCTCACAAACACTCCTGCTGCTGTTTACCACGCTGGCAGTGGAGTGGAAGACTCCAGCCTGCCGGTCCACATGCCGTCTTATCAGCCGACACTCTCTCTCGCAGTATCGTAAACATGTTTTGCAGAGGAAATTCTCTGTGAGAGCACTGTTGTAAAAGAGCCAAGCATACGTCGACTCATATTTGTTTCTCTGATGAGCTGGTATGATATCCAGTTGGGTTGAAAAGCAGACAGGCAGTTTGCTGTTTCTGGAGTCGAGCTAAAACAGATCAGGATTTTTCTCCCATGCTCCCCCGCTTCTGTTCGTAGCAAAACATGACCCGATCACGTCATACTGGAGAGCTTTTTCAGGCTGGAATGTGAGTTTTTCATCACGTTGGTTGAGTTAAACCTCGGGGGGGCAGAGAAAAAGATTTATGAAGTAAGAGGGAAGTTAAAGGAAGTGATAAAATCCACACATTCTCACTCCCGACTCGCCAAATACCGCCGCCGGGTCAGAGCCATAGACTGTAGTCACCGTGACGTCACACATTGGTTTGTGGACTGCAGTTTTGAAGCCTCGAGTTCAGCATTTTAGCCGTCGCCATCTTGGTCTTTTGCAACCAGAAGTGACACGAGAGAACAAGTCTATTTTATATTTTTGTGTGTAGGTACTTTAGATGAGAAAAACAGGCCAGAAAAAACGTGAGTTCCTCTGATCGAAGCACGCCGGCGGCCTATATGAGTCACTGCGGGCCTCGGGCTGAACATGTGAACACACAAATGCTTAGCTACGCCTTTACTCTTTGCATTCAGAGTTTGCGAAACCTTTAAATGTTGAGAGAGATGACGCATTTTAAGCTATTTACGTTACACCCTCGGGAGGTTTAAAAGGAATCCTGATGGCTTGCAGCTACAAGCTTCTGAAAGATAAATACTTAAGATTCTGAGACTCGTCTGTGTTGCTAAATGTATGCAAATATTTCTTGTTTTTTCATCATGTGATGCTGTTTTTCATTATTAGTCTACATATCAGTCTTTGGTTAATCCTAAATACTGTTAGTAGTGCAGTAAATGAAATACTGCTGGGTGTATTTCTTGTTATTCTGCTCATTTATAGGTTCAGAATTGATGTTAAATGTTATTTAGCAGTAACTAGAAGGAACTAGCTGCTATAGATTAAATATGTTGTTGTATATTCTCTGAGATTAAAGTGGCAAATTTATGAGAAAAAAAATCACAAATTTGCAAAATTATAAAGTCGTAAAATACGAGATAAAAACTTGTATATTCTCTGAGATTAAAGTGGCAAATTTCCGAGAAAAAAAATTCAAAATTTGTGAGATTAAAAAAGTAATAAATTTACGAGAAAAAACCTTGAATATTCTTTGAGATTAAAGTGGCAAATTTACGAGAAAAAAATCCCAAATTTGTGAGATTATAAAGTCACAAATTTAAAAGAAAAAAACTTGGATATTCTCTGAAATTAAATCTGTAAATTTACGAGAAAAAAACTTGCATATTCTCTGAGATTAAGGTGTCAAATTTACGAGAAAAAAATCACAAATTTGCGAAATTATAGTCATAAATTTTCGAGCATCCATTAGTTGTCATGACGATTAACTAAAAGCCAAAAATGTCAACTTGCTGTTGACGCTGGAAAAGTAATGAGCTCAACAAAATCAGTATATCTGCGAATATCTGTACAAAATGTCATGGCAACAGCAACATGGAACAGTGTAGACCAACACTGCCATCGCTAAAGGACCACATTCGTTTTTATGTAATTTAATCCGTTATATATGATGAAAATACTTCTTGCTTTATTTCCTGTAATTATATAAATCTCTTTAAATTCGTGAGGGGGAAAAAAAAAAAAGCTAAAATGCACCACACGCGGTTCTCCCTCTGATCCACACACGTCAGGAAACATCTGAGTTTTAAGCACGGCATTCTCCGTCACAATCAAAAAGCGAAGCACGCAGGGCGAGATTAGGGAGTTATGGCGACTTCGATGAACAAATACAGTCATGCACATAAAGCCCGTCAGCTTATCCGCGTTTCCATCTGTGTGACCTTTACTGCCTGAGAGCAAACAACATTAAACACACAGAGCTGCAGAGAGAGATCCTTAAAGAGCCTTTACTCAGGTAATTACAGAAGACTCCGAACTATGTGTGATCACAATTTGTTCACTGTATTTGGGGTTATCTCCTGTAGTGGGTGTGTGTGATGTTCCAGCGTACCGCGACGTACAGGTGTGTGGTAATTTGTGCCATGTGCTCATGCACTGTTCTCACTCAGGAATTTGAACAAACCACATCAAACATGCATGATGTGAAGTGAACACCCTGAAGATGCTGGAGTAATCTAGCTTTACTGCAGTGTAAATGTGTCATACAGATGTTTTTTTATACTATGCATCCAGTGTTTCTGAACATGCCACATGCTCCGGTTTCCTCCTGGTCGGCGGTGATGCTAACAGATCCTCTGCAGTGGTGGAGGATCCTGCTTCAGAGCGGAGTCAGTGAGACACTGATGCTAATGAGGCATTAGCTTAAGCCTATAATGCGGAGCATGGCAGTTTAACATTGAGGGCGGCCCTCAGCACACAACCAATCTGACTCACTGGGTTAGGGATGATACTGACCTAAAAGCTACACATTCAAACACACGCACACATTGGTTTTTACAGAGTCGTGCATGAATCTCATTCCTTTGCATTATTTATATTTCATTGCTACCTCTAGCACGCTACTTTTACTCCGGATGTTTTCAGCTTCAATACAAATATTTTGCAACGTATCAGCCTTTAACAATCAATCAATAAAATACCCAAAATGATGACACAGTTTGTGTGTTGGACACGGCAGCAAACTAACGACAGAAACTGCTTGTTTGGCGAGCCAACGTAGATATAATGGCAACACAAATTGACCCCGCGGTGTCAAATAGTGAACTATTTTTACTGCTCACTGACACAGATATTGCGTCAATCCAATTACAGAATACGTAACTGAAAATTCACGCCCACCGGAAAATAATTAAGGAGCGGGGGGAGGGGTAATATTCAGAGAAAAAACTCAAAATTTCTGAGATTAAAATTGTAAATTTATGAGGAAAAATGTTGGATATTCACTGTGTGCCAAATTTACAAGAAAAAAACTCAAACAAATTTGCAATATTATTTATTCACACATTTTAAAGGAAAACTCGGATATTCTCTGAGATCAAAGTCGGAAATTTACAAGAAAAAAAAACTGGATATTCTCTGAGATTTAAGTGTCAAATTTACGAGAGTAAACTCACAAATTTGCAAGATTATAAAGTTATAAATTTATGAGAAAAAAATCAAAATTTCGAGATTATAAAGTCATAAATTTACGAGAAAAAACTTGAAATTTGCAAGATTATAAAGAAATAAATTTACGAGAAAAGAACTTGGATGTTCTCTGAGATTAAAGTGGCAAATTTACGAGAAAACAACTCACAAATTGGCGAGATTATAAAGTCATAAATTTATGAGAAAAAAAATAAAAATGTGCGAAATTCTAAAATCAAACATTTACGAGAAAAAATCTTGGATATTCTCTGAGATTAAAGTCAAATTTACAAGAAAAAAAAACAAAAATTTGCAAGATTATTAAGTCATTGTAAATCAAGAAAATTTGTTATATGAGTTTTTTCTTTTAAATTTGCCACTCAACATTTTTCCTCGTAAATTTACGATTTTAATCTCAGAATTTTTGAATTTTTTCTCTGAATTTTACCCCCTTTTCCTATCTCTGTAATTATTATATTTTTTACCTACAATAGCCCTAATACGCCGTCCTATGTAGGGGGTGCCGTCTGCGGAAATGTAAGTAACATTTTAATTTCTTCCTTTTGGTAGAAAGTATTTTTTTTTAAATCAAATATGTCAAAACAATCACCGTGGAGGTAGATATTGATCTCTTGGCCACACACACTTTATCTTGTGTGTTTGTCTGTATGTCCATCCAGTTTATGTCTTTTGAAAGCTTTACTTCCATGGGGATGAGAGCAGATGAAATGTATTGCCTTTGCCTTAGAGACTTGTTCTATATATATACCGTGTCATCCCTCCAGTTTTGGCCTGAGTCCAAACCTTGTCCAAGTTTTCTCCCCTATACATTCCTCTAATCTTATCTCTTTAAATGTATTAGTGAGGCTCCTGGATGTGCAAAGCAGCGCTGTGAAACCATCCACATCTGAGCCTATTTGCAGCCTATAGGTCTGTGTCAGTTTACATTGAACTCTTAATACTCTAATTGATGCCTCAATGTGAATGATGTGACCATCTGTGTGTTTAACATGATTGTAATCAGCTTGTTGTCTTGTAATATAACCTGTCACTCTGCGTCTGTTAAAGCCTGTTCTGATGTGTCCCCTCAGGGTATATAGTTTATCTTAAATCTTATCTTTCCGTTAGCTTGTTGCCTACAGAATGAATGAATGATTTTGTGCTCGCTCCTGTGAGACGGCGGGGCTTTACGTGCATCCTTCGAATTCCTTTTTAAAACCCGGGCTTTTATGAACTTTGCTCTAAACTCACTGCATTGCCAAATGAGGTAAATCCATCTACGTCTGGCGGTTAACCTTTGTAGTACTTTCGCAGACTAGTACTATGAAAACATACACAAATACACACAATTTTAACCTTTGGACAGAGCCAGGCTGGCTGTTTCCCTTTCTTCAAGTCTTTATGCTAAGCTAAGATAACCATATTGGGCTTTTCTGGCATGTTTGCGGCATATTTCAGTCTTCCAAACATTCCCCCAGCATTCCTCGACCTCCGATGTTGACTGTCACTGTACTACAGTGGCAATTAACCGACTACCCAAATGGATGCTTGCAGTTCTTGTTGATTACTGTGCTTTCTAAGCCGTGCAGATTTTAATGACAGCTTGAGTTTTTGTATGCATGATGTGGGTCACTGTGGCTCCGATGTGCTCCAGCCTCCAGCGTCTGGCTCCGTGGTCGAGCCGCCCGGTGCCTCGTTGTTTTTGACCTTAGTCCCCGCTGCTTGTTTACCTGCTGAGCGGAATGTGGACTTATGTAAGGCTTAATCTATCAGAAAGTACATGCACACCTCTGTTACCTGGGTCACAGGGCAACAACACGACACACGACAAACAGTTTAATGATATGGCCTTTCTGGTGTCGCACACGGTACATTGAAACTGTGCTCAAATAAAAACACAACACGCTACGTTGTGCTGTTAAAGAGGACCTATTATGTTTTTTTTTCAGGTTCATATTTTCGTTTTAGGTTTCTACTAGAACGTGTTTACATGATTTAATGTTCAAAAAAACACTTCATTTTTCTCATACCGGCTGTGCTGCAGCACCTCTTTTCACCCTCTGTCTGAAACGCTCTGTTTGAGCTCCTCCCCCGCCTCCCGAAAAGCCCAATCCATTGTGATTGGTCAACCGAAACCAAACTCTTCAGACTCTGCTCTAATGGTACATGTCCACAGCCTCCGTTTGCAATGCTTTCTGGTAGCGTGGTGGCGCGATTTGAGAGACGGGGCGTCACGTTGGCCGCTCCTCATTTGCATAGATTTGAGGTCTAGGCTACTTTATGCAAATCAGGGGCGTCTGACGCTACTCGCCGTCTCTGGAAACTCCCCAGAAACGCTTAAACTAACAAAATAAACACATATTTAGCAACTGCATGGCTTATTTCTCACATAAAATGTTTTCAGAAACATATTTTTTGTGAACTATTTTCGTGATATAAGAGTTTCCAAATGAGTCGCCATGTTGGTTCTGGTTTGGGAGCAGCAGCCCACGAGGGAAAGCGTCCGTCCAATCAGGTGCCTTGTGTTTCGTGGCAGTCCATCAAGCGTCCAATGCTGGGAAGTGATCCCTTGCAATGAAAAACGCCCCTGTGGACATGTACCATAAGTTGCTTTGTTTGGAGCGTGCCGAACTAGCCGCTAGGCAGGTTTTGTGCAAATGTGTTACTTGGTGACATCACCACGTTACAGAAGAAAAGGCAGGACTTCAAGTGAGGCGTTTCAGGCAGTTCAGGAGCAGTGTTTCTCCCTTGGACTTTGTAACTTTGCAGACTTTACATTCACAAAAAAAACTACATAACACACTAGAGGAAAGAGGGAAAAGCACAATGTGTCCTCTTTAAGGTCTTACACCCCGCCTGAGCTCACTGTGTCCTGACGTGTGCACTTTTATGACCCATAACCGCGTGTTTACAGTCACACAACAAAGATAAAGGCCCACTCAGCTTATGCATGCTGAACACACACACACGCACACACACAGTGGAAACACACACACACCTCAGGCGTGTTATAGGATCAGCTCCATCTATGGAAATTTCCCCTCATGTTTGCTGTAAAAAAACGTCACGGCTGACGCGTTTCCGTTATATGTTAGTGTGTTATTGACGTGCAGGTCGATATTTCTTTCCAAATGTTTCTATTCATGGATCCCATTGAATAATGTTCTGCCCCCATGCATCAGACTGCTCCTAAACACCCTCAGAGAGTCTGTTACTCGCATCATCGGGTATCAACGGGCCGTGGCCGGCGAGGTTTCCACATAAACATATCAGAGTTTTGAAAGTGTGCACACAGAAAGCACACGTGTGACAGATATAGGCTATGTATAGAGCCACTGTAAGACACAATAAAAGTGTTGCAACCACTCTGTGCTCCAGTTGAACATACTGTACAGTACTGTACTTTACGTAACCTCATATTTGAGTAAGATAATTACCTGAGATTTGTGCTTATGCTGGTGTCACGTGGAGCTGCAATCAATTGAAAGAGTCTTATATCAAGAGCTAAGGCTGTTCTTGTTGGAAATATGTGACAGCAGCACTATAGAGGTTCTGTTCAGTCACCTTCTTCCTGCGAACTGGTATGATTTTGTTCACCGTGTACACACAGGAGTGTTATACTGCTTCCTATACAACCCAGATGAACTTTTCACCAGCAGCTGTCTGCAGGAGTTTGGCCCAATCCTATTAGTGGGAATGGTTAGTGCCTATAGAAATCTCATTGAGCAGCACAACAAACACCCTCCGAACTGAGTTCAC
This sequence comes from Sebastiscus albofasciatus, assembly GCA_916701655.1. Lineage (NCBI taxonomy): Eukaryota > Metazoa > Chordata > Actinopteri > Perciformes > Sebastidae > Sebastiscus > Sebastiscus albofasciatus. Next base: position 111,636 of record CAKAOI010052749.1, read on the forward strand.
ACCGGGGGCATGTTTGCGTGCGCAGCGGGCAAGTAAATCATCCGTCAAACATGCCAGCCACGAGGCTAAAGCTTACAGAACAGGACAGAGTGGACGGAGACATATACTCAGAGAGGGGCTTAATGGAGGGTGGTGGCACGCAAAGATGCTGCACCCAAAACCTTACCACCAAATCCAGCCCTGTGCAAGAGACCCGCGTAAACAAGATCCAAACTTAACCGTACTTAATAGACGCCCCGCTGTGGAACACCTGATAAGCTGCACCAAGGTGTCCAACAAACAACACAATCACGCGATTATCTTAGTATTAATGGCAAGTGTGCTGTAAACAGAGCATGACCTTTCATTTGGTGTAGTGCCTCATGCTTACACAACTAACTAAGACACGCCTGCATGAGTTTTGAGTGGAGCGTTTGATGGCTGTTTTGCAGTCAACTTCCAAAGTTCTCTTTTTTTTCCATCAAAACATTGGACTAGATACTTGTTTTTGTCCTACTGTGCTGTTTCAGATGGTTTATTGTTATAGACACAGCTAACTGTAGCCTGGTCCAATGAGCGACCTGCTTCCTGATATACAGAAAAGTCCGTTTTTATTATGTTTATCATGTTTTTTTGTTTGTTTTATGAGTTGCTACCAATTCACATTTTGAACTGCTAAGCCTAGCTAACTCCTAGCCTAGTTTCAAGTCTTCTTCAATACAGCATGATGTTCATTTAGTAAATTAAGGTCCCATTTAGAGTCAGATAGACCATAAAGCAGGGGATGCTTTAGGGCTGCAACTTCTGGTTG
>CAKAOI010052749.1:118087-132013 GCA_916701655.1 Sebastiscus albofasciatus
AGGGTGTGTTTTCCCCCGTGAGTAAGACTGTATTTCCCCGGTGTCAAACTTGATACCAACTTGTAACACTATTTTAATAACGTTACGGCCACTTTATAACGGTTGTGGTTATGTCAAAGCAAGCGACTAATATGCCTATTTGGAAATTACCTCTGCTAAGTGTCTTTCACCGATGTTTCCGACAGTGAGTAACAGCGACTTGGATGCATATTTTACCCGTGAACCAGAGTGTATTTCACTGATGTTTCTGACCATGAGTAGCCACGACTTGGGTGTGTTTTTTACCCGTGAACCAGAGTGTATTTCACCGATGTTTCTGACCGTGAGTTGCCGCGACCTTGCTGCGTTTTTTCATATAAACCTAGAATCTTCTAGTATCTTCACTCTAGCTTTAAAACTGAACTCGCTACAACCTAAACAATCACAAATTGCGTGAATGCATTAAAGAAATTAGTGGCGTTAAAATGAATTTGCATCAACGCGTTATTATTGTGTTAGCTTGGAAAGCCCTAATTTAAATGTAATGACATATAAAGTTGTGTATCATCCACATACAAATCCCAAATACTGCCAAAGCTGCGAATAATGAGGCCCAAGAGAAGCATAAATAAGGAAAATATAAGAGGCCTGGGAACGGCGCCCTGAGGCACGCCACATCCCAGAGCACAATAAGAAATATAGCTCCCATTTCCTTTTTTGACATGTCAGAGGAGAACCAATCAAAATGCAGATCCTGATGCGTTAGTCCAGGGAATAAATCGTGATGGCGTGATCAGCGGTGTCAAAAGCAGCACTTTATTTAACACCATTAAAATGAGCGACTGCCAATCTAGAGAGGCTTAGGTGTGAGTGGAAAGAAGAGTGTGTACTTCATTAAGCCGACACATACAAGTCCACTATGCTGATAATGGAGCCAACAACAGCGATGGTGGTTTTCCATATCTTAATTAGCCCCAATGACACCGGGGCGTTTGCAGAGTGGAGCTAGTTTAACCAGGCGTAGGGATGTAAACCTCCATAAACCTACCTACAGTCCTTTTTTTCTTAAATGCTCATGATCTAACCCTGACCTGCTTTGTGTAATCACTTTACTGCTCATGCTTTAACTGAAACGAAGGCTGAGACCAGGTCACTCAGAGGACGCTATGGCAACCTCCTGACCCCTCTCTTAATGTGCCACATGATGTAACCGAGCAAGACCGCCGCACAGGTCAGCTGGCCGTCCAGACAGTCTGATGAGAACACAGAACGGGTCAGGGATTTTATCTGAAATGCTATTTCATAACAGCTGTTATGACACAGCGTGGGGGGGACAGACAGACTATTAAACAGGTAAAGAAAGAGATGGCAGTGTGGAATGGCAGCGATGTGTGAAGCTGGTCTAATTTTAGTGGAAGGTCACCGAGTACAGCGTGGCTCGCTCTGCCAGCTGAATAAAAAAGCCCGGCACAATATTTTGTGCTCTGCAATTTAGGTGAACAGGATCTCCCTGTCCTCACCTCCCCTGACATTTGTGTAAGATTATGTGGTGAGGAGTTCAATCGTGCCTTGAGGCGGCGGCGAATCAAAAGCGGCTTTGGCGAGCGTACAGAGGTTGTTTTTTTACACTCTGTTTATAAAACAACTGCTGGGAACACACATTAGGTACCGTACGGATGGGTACATAATGTACTGAAAACACACTCTCATACCTACGCTGTATTTGTGTTTGTGGGTAATGTGTGTCAACTTCGCCTCCTTCGGGTGCCCATCTGCAGCTGGTGTGCTATACTATGGAGGAGGGAACCTGCCAAAATAAAAAATAAATAAATAAATGACTCGATAAATAAATAATAAATAGTTGTCATTAAATGTAGCAAAAATAATATTAAAAATAAATGTAGCCATTAATTAATTGATAAAATGAGAAATAAATTGATATTTCTGTTTTAATTTGCTTTTTTATTCATATGTCTTTGTATAAAGCATGCATAAAGAAATTTATACAGAAATAAATAAGTTTGGGGAAATAAATAAAGGGTGAAATGCAAAGGGAAAACCCTGCAGAAATAAATAAATAAATACATACATTTAAAAATAAATATAAAATAAATTAAAGAGAAGTGCAAAAATAAATAAATACATTTGAAAAATAATTAAAATAAATACATTTAAAAATAAATAAGAATTAAGTGCAAAAATAAATACATATGAAATTTGTTTTATAAATACATAAAATAAAAAAGGGAAAAATTAAACAGAATAGTAAATAAATAAAGAATTAATACAAAGATACATAAATGAATTAATGGCTACATTTATTTTTTAATATTAATTTGCTATATTCAATGACATATTTATTTATTTATCGAGTCATTTATTTATTTATTTATTCATTTATCTTTTATTTTGACAGGTTCTGTCCTCCATACCATACTGCCTGATACCAAACATACATGCCATACTTCATTTTACAGTGTTGTACACTGAATTCAGTAAAGTTAAGATAGATTAAGCCTTTATTGATCAACAGAAGTATGTTTTTCTTTAGTATATAATCACTTAAAAATAAGATTTGTTGTGTTTTCGTTAGTTTAGAAGGAGACGTTTATATCATAGGGAGCGGGTCTTCTTCACGGAGCTCCCCGCCATGTTTCTACAGTAGCCCAGAACGGACAAACCAAAAACTGGTTCTAGAGAGGGACATTTGCGTTTTCACATTTTCACATCTGCCACCATAGTTCTCCTACACGCTTGACACACGGGAGAAGTTTCAACCTCACCCCTTGATGCGCCAAATCCTGCACACTGCACCTTTAAAATATCCTTTCAGAGCCACAGAATACATTACACAGTTGTTTTCACATAGTAGTAAGCTGATCATGTATATAATTAGTGGAATGCCCCTTTAAAAGTCTCATCTATTTCCACTTATTTCCGTTGTGTAATTAGGAAAGTCCATATTGGCTTTCACCTGGACTCCCTTTGTGACACGTCGTACAATCAGTGAAAAGAATCAATGGGAAGCATTTGGCAAACATATTTCACAATGTGTCAGCAACCAGCAGGGGACCGGAAGTGTTTACGACTGTCTCTGCAGCCACGCATCACCAACAAGTCGCTCCGAATGAGGAGGCTGACGCACTGCTTAATCATCGGCCATGTCCAGAGGGGATTTTAGCTCTATTACTCTGCCCAATTCTCTCTCTTTCCCTGTGTGCCTCCATGCCAAAACCTCACTCAGTCCTACACCAGCACACTATAAACAACCCCCCCTTCCTCCTCCTCCTCCTCATCCACCTCCTCCTCCTCCCTCTCAGTCCCCAGTGCGAGCTGATGCATGCCACGGAAGCAGTGACGTCAGTTGTTTACTGTCTTGTAGGTCGCTGCTAGTTGCAGTGCAGCAGCACATCCAGCAGGGCTTATGTAACTCCACGGCCTGCTGCATGACAGCATGACAGGCCGTTTACTGCAGTGTGGTGGGGGTGGGTGAGGGGGTCTTTAACGCTGCAGCCTGCACGGCATCCCCCTCTCTAGTCCCACATAAGCACAGGTGCATGCACATACTGTACAATACAGTATAAGCAGCCAGTCAGCCAGCTTTCCTCTCCACTGCGCTGCGTTGCGTTGTGTGTGTGTGTGTGGAGTGAAAACACAGTGGGTTCACTGCTGGAGCACATAGTAGCTCCAAATGGACCTCCTCCCTCCCCACACATATCCCAGGATCCTCCACTGCAGCAGCAGATAGGTAAACAAGCCTGGCTGGTGTGTGACTCAGGGCTCAGAGCAGCTCCTCTTGCACAGACACAAGTCACCCCCTGTCGGCAGCAGGAAGCTATGAACAACACCAAATTTGGGTTGCTGAGAAGACGGAGTCTGTTTTTGTTTTTCAGATCAAAATGCATCCTAGACTGGAGGTTTTCTAGTCTTATAAAGGCATCACTTTGGCTGATCTTACATCTATGTTTAAATTAGAAAGGAAGAAGAATATTCAATCTGCTACCACCAGGTGTCATTTTTCTGAAAGAAACAATAAAATGAAAAGAAAAGAATATTCAACTTGACACCACAGGGATATAAGTAGGTGTGTTGGGAATCTGGTGTGTGAACTTTTTATTTATTTGTATTGATTTATATTTATTTTTATTATTGGTATTTATTTATTTATATTAATTTGTATTAATGTGTTATTATTGCTATTTATTTACTTTTATTAATTTGTGTCTTTATTATTATTATTATTATTGGTATTTCATTATTTTTTTAATTTGTATTTCTTTATTATTATTGGTATTTCTTTATTTTTATTCATTTTTATTGGTTTATTATTTCTTTATTTATATATTTATATTAATTTGTATTTCTTTGTTATTATTGGTATTTATTTATTTATATTAACTTGTATTTCTTTACCATTATTGGTATTTATTTACTTTTATTAATTTATATTTCTTTAATATTATTATTGGTATTTATTTACTTTTATTCATTTATATTTCTTTATTATTATATTTCTTTAATTTTATGTTTTTATGTATGTTTTCATTTATTATAATTATTTATTTTTATTATTTTATTTCCATTATTATTATAACTACCATTTTTTCTCCTTCCTTGTTTTTAATACTTTGTTTTTCAATTTACAGTTACTCTCTGTTATTATATGTATAGATTACTTTTGTTGTTATGGTTTAGGTTGATATAATGCTAAATAGGGTGACTTAAAGTAAGCTGTTCTCATTTGTTTTCCATATGTAATAACTAGAATGCATTCATGTCTATAGTTTTGTGTGTGTGTTTAAAAAAACAAAACAAAATGTACTTGTGTTCTTGATATTTTCCCGTTTCGTAAGGCTTTCTGTTTTTAAAACACTCCCAATATACATAGCTGTTTTTTAATAAATCACCAGTGACGTGCTTTATTGATCGCATTAGGGTCACTGACTGAGCAGCACACCTCTGACCTGGAAGAGACTCACTGTTTTGCTCTGAAGCTGCCGTCCAAATAAATGATTAAACTCACTCAACTAAATAAATGTGAGTCCCTCATCACCTTTATGAAAAACAAGCGTCAGTATTTGTGGAATCTACTTTGGCACAAACCTCAGATACTTTTCCATTGGGAGCAAGCCACCGCTGGCTTGATGTTGCATTACTTTACAAGTGATGGCGTGTACTTGGAGTTACACCAGCTGCCACCTGATGGCGTGACTGTCAAAACAAGTTTATAATGGAAACAAAGGTTAAAAGTCGTGAAGCTGTTACTGGCAACTAATGTGCAGCCTTAAAAGACCGATATGTCAGCACAGTGGAACGGCTATTATAAATGTCAGTATGTATGGATCATACTAATCCATAATATATGCATATAAGAGGCTTGTTTTGTCCACACAGAGAGACTGTTTACTCCCTAGAATAATCAGAGAATATAATTGTTTTATCATACAGTGTTATAAAATGATCCCAAGCCCATCTGGCTTATCATCATAATCATCACTGATTATTGTCAAGGTAATGTTACGGCATTAATGACCAACCAGGGAGGTTTTAATCCTACTACTACCAGAGGATCCAAGCAAAACACCTTCTCATTGTCAACAAGTATGCATTCCTATCCTTTACTACAGGTTTACTACTGGCTCACTGGCTCCAGGTCCATGATGGTAAACAACATCCTCAGCACTGCAGCATCCCAGTGTCGCCCTCTGCTGCTGAAGGAAAGAGAAGCAATATTATGTCTACAGGGAATTTACACGGTTTGTTTTAATCTGACAGTATATCATAAAAATGTGCTACATTGATATAACATTAAAAAAAATATCAGAAATACAGCACAATTGGTATGAAACAACATAGCCTACTTAATAATAATAGTATGATAAAAAATACATTTCAGATTAAATATGCAAAAAATATACCTTTATAGTGTGAAATTTGAGCTTCACATGAACTTCTCATATTAATAAAATAATAATAAATAAAAATAAAACATAAAATTAAATGAATATATATGTATCTATATATGTGTATATATATATATATTATGACAATAATTATATTATTTATATGTCACCTTTTTATGATCTTGTTTTCACTGAATTATTTTTATTTATTTTTTTATTTTTATTTTATTATTTTTTTCCCTGACAAACCTACCTCTTTGTACTGTACTGCTGCTTAGTATTTGTATTGTTTGTATCATTTTTTTTCATTTTGCCCACTCCCATGTCAATAAGAGTATTAAATACGTGACAAATCTCCCTCTAAGGAACATTTTGATTAGATAAAAAAATGTGGTTAATCATGATTAAATATTTTAATGGATTAGCAGCCCTAATATATATATAGTTGTGTTTGAAAACACAAATCAACATTGTATGGCAACAATAGTTCCCCCCTCTCTTGTTTCCAGGGGGAAGGTTTTCAGTGCAGCACAATATTCTGAGAACAAGGAAGTGGTGTTCAGCATGTAGCCAGAAGAAGTGTCACATCCACCTCCTCTTCTTTGGAGGATAAAAAGAGCAAGGTAACACTAAAATCTGATATATTTCATTATTCTATTAATAATGTGACGTCACTGTTCCTCGAGAGAATAATAAAAACTTCCCATTTAGGAGGGTTTTCAAAATAAAAGCGCGACGAACGTTAAACGCTTGATTCCTTTTCGTTTTGTTGTGTGTGAGCGGAATAGCACGCTAAGCTGCAATTAAACACACAAAATAACTCTTAGATATTGGCTTATTTGTCAGCAAAATGCATTCTCAGACTTCATATGACAACAGAGACTTTTATTTTGAAGGTTGACTAACCGGATTTGGCAGTAGCCTTCTGTTTGACAGCAGATGTAAACAAATGTTTTTATTAGTAGCTAATAGCCAGCACCATAGGCTTTTAATTCATATGAGTTGGATTCTTTCCACCATCGTTAGTTAAACTTTTTAATAAGGTTTTAGTTCTTATTCTTGTTTGTTTTAAGTCTGTCAGCTGCTTGTCAGATCTTGTTGTTTGGAGACATGCCAGGACATGTTGAAGTTTGACATCTGCGACTCAGTAGTAAGCGGAATAATAAGAATTATTTCAATCTGAATTGGGTAATGTTCACTTATAAACACTAATAATTTACCTTGGCTCAGTTTTGTATTGTGCACTCTTGTTTATTCTTTAGAAAAGGAATGTAAGCAAACTATTAAGAGTATTATATACCTTCATGGGGCACATCCTGGCTATTACATTATAATGTATCAATTAGGGCTGTCAATCGATTAAAATAGTTAATCATGATTAATCTCACATTTCTATCTGTCCAAAATGTACCTTAAAGGGAGATTTGTCAAGTATTTAATACTCGTATCAACATGAGAGTGGATAAATATGCTGCTTTATGTGAATATATGTATATATTTATTATTGGGAATCATTTAACAACACAAAACAATGATAAATATTGTTCAGAAACCCTCACAGGTACTGCATTTAGCATAAAAAATATGCTCAAATCATAACAAACTGCAGCCCAACAGGCAACAACAGCTGTCAGTGTGTCAGTGTGCTGACTTGACTATGACTTGCCCCAAACTACATGTGATTATCATAAAGTGGGCATGTCTGTAAAGGGGAGACTCGTGGGTACCCAGAGAACCCATTTACATTCACACATCTGGAGGTCAGAGGTCAAGGGACCCCTTTGAAAATGGACATGACCGTTTTTCCTCGCCAAAATTTAGCGTAAGTTTGGAGCGTTATTTAGCCTCCTTCCTCCAAGCTTTTTTTAATCTTTGACATTTATTACAGATTTCACCATGGAGGGAACTTCCAAAAGCGATGCTGCAGCTCAGCCCTCTGTTGCTGCTCAGGTTCCTTTCATTCACCTTTGTAATACTTTAGAGAAAATCCAGAAGTCTAAACTCCGTCCAGATAAATCCAAGGTCCTTAGGGATTTCATTGAGTCATGGAGGAAGTTTCATTCTGCCCTCCACAAAGACAACCCCAAAACAACCGACTCCTTCTACTCAGCTATGCGCCTCATAGTCCCGTCCTTCGAACGAGAGCGCATGGCATACGGCATCAAAGAGAGCATGTTAGCTAAACTCTATATCGACGTGTTAGGCCTCCCAAAGAATGGCCCGGAAGCCAATAAACTACTGAACTACCGCGCTCCGACTACATCCCAAGGAGAAGCTGGAGACTTCGCCGGCATGGCGTACTTTGTGCTGAAGAAACGGTGCACCAGCCAAGCAAACCTCAACATCAAAGAAGTCAACGACTTCCTGGACTCAGTGGCCATCAACAACGCCAGCAAGAAGAAGGATCTGGTGAGGAAGAGTCTGCTGCACCTCATCACCCAGAGCACGGCTCTCGAGCAAAAATGGCTCATCAGGATGATCCTGAAGGACATGAAGATCGGGATCAGCAAGGAAACCGTCCTCCAAGTCTTCCACCCGGATGCTGCCGAGCTCTACAACGTCAACACGGACTTGAACAAGGTGTGCCAGCAGCTCCACAACCCCTCCGTGTCTTTGAGCGATGTCTCGATCGGACTCTTCTCCGCTTTTAAGCCGATGTTGGCAGCTATGGCGAACATCCGCAACGTGGAGAAACAGATGGGGAACAGTCCTTTTTACATTCAGACCAAGCTGGACGGAGAGCGCATACAACTGCACAAAGACGGGGACGTGTACAAGTACTTTAGCAGAAATGCTTTTGAGTACACCCAGCAGTTTGGAGGATCGCCACTGCAGGGCTCGCTGACACCTTACATCCACAACATCTTTAAAAGCAACATCGTAAACTGCATCCTCGACGGCGAGATGATGGCGTACAACCCGACCACGGAGACTTTCATGCAGAAAGGGAGCAAATTCGACATCAAGAAACTCATGGACGACTCCGAGTTGCAGACGTGCTTCTGCGTATTCGACGTGTTGTTAGTCAACGACCAGAAGCTTGGCAAGGAAACGCTGAAGAAGCGCTACGAGACCCTTCAGACGGTTTTCACGCCGGTCAAGGGGAGGATACACCTGGTGCCAAAGGCCGATGCCAGAACCATGCAGGAGGTGGTGGATGCCCTCAATGACGCCATTGATAGCAGAGAAGAGGGGATCATGGTAAAGGATCCTTCGTCCATCTACAAACCTGACAAGCGAGGGGAGGGATGGCTGAAAATAAAGCCTGAATATGTGGCCGGCTTGATGGATGAGCTTGACCTGCTGATTGTTGGCGGCTACTGGGGGAAAGGAAGACGTGGCGGTATGATGTCCCATTTCCTATGTGCCGTCGCCGAAGCTCCAAAGCCTGGCGAGAAACCCTCCGTGTTCCACACTCTCTGCCGCATCGGCTCCGGCTACACCATGAAGGAGCTGTACGACCTCGGTTTAAAGCTAGCCAAGCACTGGAAAGTCTATCGGAAGAACGACCCGCCCGCATCCATCTTGTGCGCAACGGAGAAACCAGAAGTTTACATCGAACCCTGCAACTCGGTCATCCTCCAGGTCCGCGCGGCTGAGATAGTCGGAAGCGACATGTACAAAACCAACTGCACCCTGCGCTTCCCCAGGATCGAGAAGATCCGCGACGACAAGGAGTGGCACCAGTGCATGACCCTGGCGGAGCTGGATCAGTTCCGCAGCAAGGCGTCCGGGAAACTCTTCTCGCGGCACCTTCAAATCGACGGCGACGAACCGCAGAAGAAGAAGCGCAAGGGGCCAGCCAAACCCAAGAAGGTGGTCGGGATCATCGACCACTTCAAGCCCCAGGACCTCTCAGGGGTTACCAAGGAGACGGATATGTTCGAGGATGTGGAGTTCTGTATCCTGAATGGCACTGAGGATCACCCCAAGGCGGAGCTGGAAAAGGGCGTGGCCAGGTAAGACGAAAAAAGCGTCTTCCAAAAGTCACATCGTCGCGCTCTAAAGTATCTTAAATAATGAGCTGGTGTCTTCTTCTCATTAGGTGTGGAGGTATCGTGGTGCAAAACCCAGGACGGGACACCTACTGCGTGATCGCCGGCCTGGAGAACATGCGAGTGAAGAACCTGGTTTCGTCCGACCAGCACGACGTGGTGTGGGCCGCCTGGCTGCTGGAGTGCCTGCGTCAGAAGGAAGTGGTCCCCTGGCAGCCGCGTCACATGATCCACATGTCGCCCTCCACCAGGGAGCACTTCGCCAAGGAGTACGACAGCTACGGTGACAGCTACTTCGTGGACACTGACGAGCAGCAGCTGAGGGAGGTGTTCGGCCGGATCGGCGACGGGGATGCATCTGCGGCGGTGAACGCCGGCCAGGTGGAGCAGCGTTACGGCTGGGAGGACCTCCCCACCAGCATGTTCAGACCCTTCGAGGTTTACATGGACTGCTACGCCGACATAGGAGACCGTAAAACCGCCATACCTGCCACCTGCTTGGACATCAGGGCGCTGGAGTTCAGCTTCCACGGAGGGACGGTGACGCAGAAGTTAGAGGAGGGAGTCTCTCATGTCGTTATCGCAGAGGAAACACGACTTCTGGATTTCAGGACTCTGAGGCGCCTCTTTAGGAAGAAGTTTAAGATCGTAAGAGAATCATGGGTGACTGATTCAATCAAAGCAGGCTATCTGAAGAATGACACCGACTACTTAGTGTGAAACAGGAGTTGACACTGGAGAGAAATCCTCACGTTTTAATTAATTTCCAATAAGATTAGCAATAAACAATTTCATAAAAGTAGATAAATAAACAAATCCAGAAAGTCAAAATCACTTCTAAGGGTGACGATGTGATTTAAAACTACACTGTACCGTACAGGGATGTTGCTTCTCAGGGGTTGCCTGCAGACTTTATGAGTTTTAGGTTTTATTAATGAGTGATTAAGGCTGCTTGTTATTAGCTTTTAATTAATAGACCACTGTGATATTCAGCAAGCAATGATTGGTTTTTAAAATTTTGAAAGTTAGAACAGCATTATGAAGTATTAAAATACAGAAAGCTGATTAATCTTCAGATATTGCCCTCTTTTAAACTTTTAGCTGAGCAGTTATTTATGCATTTCATGGAAAGGGAGCAAGGTTTTCTACTTTAACAAATTGAGGGATTTCAATTTCTGGGAATATAAAGGTGTCAAGAATGAAGCTGTTTTCATCCCGTTAACTGAGATATCAATTTCACCATAATAGTCTAAAATAGGCCTTTTCTTATTATTCAATTTCGTATTGCGCTTACATGAAATTGGGGATTCAAATGGTCAAAATCGAAGCAGCAGAGGTTGAGATGTCCTGACTTTTATTCCCCATTATGAGTCAAGCTCCAAAAATATTGAAGCCTCCATTTCCCATAATGCAACTGGATAACATCTTCCATTCCTAAATGCCTACTTCTTTCAAATCCCACACCTCCAGCTTCTGTTAAAAGTCTTAAAGAGATAGTTCGGGTGTTTTGTAGTGTCTATTTCTCCAAACTACCGCCATCTACTGTAGGTAATACACTGACTATGGATAAGTACCTCACACAACCCCACTTCTAAACACCCAAACTATCCCTTTAAGCCAAAAAAGGGGGATTATCGTGCTGAGTGAACAGCTCGCCCTCTTTTTATGATCTGTGTGCCTTTTATGTTTTTGTTATCTGTTTAATCAGCAAAACTCTAATAAATATCTTGAATTAAAATAACGAACTGTTGTGACTGTTTTTTAAAAAATTGGTAATTAACTTAAAACACGGCGTCTGTGTGAAGCGATGGCCTTTTGCCTCGGCTCTTAACAGTCGGCAGAGAGAGACCGAGGGACACCACGGGGGTACGTTAAAACCGGTTCAGCTCAAGGCCCTCCGACAAAGATGTGGCCGTGTTTTCCTGTCTTCAAAAATGTCACCAATGCGCCTTGGGACTCATTGATATGTTATAACCTTCATTACCATCGCCTCCAGGGTGCAGGTAGCTGCCTGTGGTGTCCTGGGCATTGTTGTGCGTAAATGCCGCATGAATACATTTTCAAAGTAAAAGTGATGAGGTACCTGTTCTCAATCATATACTGTGAATAGTAGCTCTCATTGACACGTTGTAGTGTTCCCTGTAGGGGGTGGGGATTTTATTAAAGAAATTAATTCACCTTTGAGACATTCTTCAGCGAATGTGAGACCCCTTTTGTCCAAAACAAGCAAAATGATCTCCACTAAACGATTTTGTAAGCACTCTGTAACCCATCGCCCACTCTGGACTATTTCCAGGTGATGCGGCGTGAGCACTTTGACTGACAGGTCTTAATTAGAGGTACTCAACTGGTGCTTATTCCTGTGTGGCGTTCCGTGTATGATGTGTCGCCGCAACACAACTGTTGGTCTTGAAAAAGTCCAACATGCTGGTCCTCGCAGGAGCAGATCATCAGTCCTGAGGATCTGGACACGAAAACAGCCGCTGAAAACCAGCATCGCTGTGTCCTAATGGGATAAATGCCCTAATTAGGCTGGCCGCAGCTACTGGAGAGATGGCACCGGCGCGGCCGGCGAGCACGCTGGACACGAGCAGGAACAAATGGTTTGGAAGCGGCCCCCGGACAACCAGCGGCTGCACGCGCTCAGCTGAAATAAATGAGCTCCTGTGGAGACCAAAACGGAGGCTCGCGGCTGCACGGGAGGTTTTGTCTGCAGCAATTAGCTCGGCCCACCCTCAATGAAGAAATTCAGTCAGAACAACATAGAATCAAAGTCCTTCTTGTGCCTCAAATCATTTACATGTTTGACCAACATCAAGTGAACTAGTCATTGTTGAAATGTCTGTTACATGTACACACCACTCTGGTTGGTGGTGTCAAGCACATTTTCTCTCATTTGCTTCAAAGCTGAACTTTAAAGAGGACATATTCGTCCCCGGGGCAGGTGTCCACTTTGCCTGATTTGTAATCCAACCTTCGTCACCACAAAAAGCAACATGGCAGCATTATGAAACAATTAATGGATTAGTTGATTGGCAGAAACTTAAAGCTCCCATATTGTGCCATACTACTACAGAATTGCGTTGCTAGGCAACAGCTTGGGTCCATGTTTACTTCCTGTCAGCTGATGTCATTCACATACACTGCAACCAGGAATAAACTGGGACACATTTAGAATATTTACGTTTAAAACTGTGAAATGGTCTATATATATTGTATATTTGTGACATCACAAAGTTACATACAGTATATTCTGACAGCTTGTTTAAAGGTCCCATATTGTGCTCATTTCCAGGTTCATACTTGCATTTTGTGTTTCTACTAGAACACATTTACATGCTTTAATGTTAAAAAAAACTTTTATTTTCCTCATACTGTCTGCCTGAATATACCTGTATTTACCCTCTGTCTGAAACGCTCCGTTTTAGTGCACTGCAACAGAATTGCGTTGCTAGGCAACAGCTTGGGTCAATGTTTACTTCCTGTCAGCTGATGTTATTTACATACACTGCAACAGGAAATAAACTGGGACACATTTAGAATGTTTATGTTTAAAACCTTGAAATGGTCTTAATATCGTATATTTGTGACATCACAAATGGACAGAAATCCTAATGGCTTGTTTCAAATGTGTAATTTTTGAATACGCACTGTGTGTATTTCTCCATATATTGAGCGTCTTGATAGTTTAACAGTATTTATATCGCACTTAAACCTGCTTTATAATAAAAAAAAGACATGAAAATCTCACTTTTTACAATATGGGATCATGAATAATTGTGATTCATCGTTCAACTATTTCTCTATACTCATGACTAAATAGGCAATATCAGCAAAGTTAATAAAAAATCTTGAGGTATTATCTATTAAAAGCTGTCAAACACAGGTCAGGACTATATGGGTTTGGTTTGACAGCAACCAAACAACACACCAAAAACACAACAGCAGCTGTGCTTTGTAAATTTGGAGGCTATATTAAGATAAGATAAGACAAGATATTCCTTTATTAGTCCCGCAGTGGGGAAATTTGCAGTGTACAGCGGCAAAGG